>CAUYRH010092367.1:0-18884 GCA_963574655.1 Perodicticus potto | reverse complement strand
ACAGAGCCTCAAGCTGTCACCCTGGATAGAGTGCTGTGGCATCACAGCTCACAGCAACCTCCAATTTCTGGGCTCAAGCGAGTCTCCTGCCTCCGCCTCCCAAGTAGCTGGGACTACAGGCGCCCGCCACAACGCCCGGCCATTTTTTGGTGGCAGCCATCATTGTTGTTTGGCGGGTCTGGGCTGGATTCGAACCCACCAGCTCAGGCGTATGTGGCTGGCGCCTTAGCCCGCTGAGCCACAGGTGCCGAGCCGATCTATGTATATTTGATTGGGTGGCGCCTATGGCTCAAAGGAGTAGGGCACCAGCCCCATATACTGGAGGTGGTGGGTTCAAACCCGGCCCTGGCCAAAAACTATATGTATTTGACTTAATAAAATAAATACATAAATAAAAAAGAAAGAGTTGAATGAGAAAAGTTTCAAACGTTCTGGTCTTCAAGGAAAGGGATACATAAAATAAGAATTACAATACAGCATAATAGGTAAGTAAGCCTTTGTATTTTATAAAACATGAGATCATTGCATATGAAAGGGAATGATCAAAATGTATATGGACAAAAAGGCTTCCTGGAGTAAATGGAATATGAACATGGCTTCATGAGATGAGCAGGTGTTTCTGGGGTGGCATTCCAAGCAAAGAATGTGTGAAGGCAAAGAGGCCAGACGGGCGTGTTATGTCCTGGGCCTGGAAGTGCATCGGCACTGCACTCCCAAAGCAAATGCTCAGGAGGGCTGCAGAGGGGCAGACTCCAGGCGACTCCAAGCAAAGTCGGTTCAACAGGGTTGCATTCCAAGTGAGCAAACGTCATGCCACTGATCACAAGTGGCTTCTTTTCCTGGTTTGGTGTTTATTTTTATTTTTTTATTTTTGAGACAGAGTCTCACCATGCCACCCTCAGTAGAGTGCCGTGGCATCCAGCTCACAGCAACCTCAAACTCTTGGACTTAAGCGATTCTCTTGCCTCAACCTCCCTAGTAGCAAGGACTACAGGCACCCGCCACAACGCCTGGCTGCTTTTTGGTTGTAGTTGGCCGGGCTGGATTTGAACCCGCCAGCTCCGGTGTATGTGGATGGCGCCCTAGCCACTGAGCACAAGTGCCAAGCCTGGTTTCATGTTTAAATTAGAGTGTCTGCACCTATAAAAGCTTCTCCTCACCCAGTTCCATCCTGAATTCTTGAGTGTGAGGACAGGGACAGTGACCCCCTCATGCCGTGAGCTATCACCTGTGTGTCCCCTGGGGGGTGTCACTCAAGAACGTCGGCTTTCATGGGGTCTCTCTGGCAACACAAACTTGAAGCAGGGGTGTGAGATGGCCAGGTTTGCATTTAACGAGACCCCTTCCCCCACCAGTGTTGGGAAGAATTGCCTGTATTGGGTGGTGGGGAGCATAAGGGGTTAGTTTCCTAAGACTATGGTAACAGATGACCAGAAACGGAGAGACATAACACAATGAAAATTCATTTCCTCGGAGTTCTGGAGTCTGAAATCAAAATGTCAAGAGAGCCGCACACCGTCTGCAGGTTCTAAAAGAGAATGTGTCCTTGCTCCATCCAGCCCCAGGCAGCTGTTGCCAGACCTTGGCTTCTGGGGCTCACGGCCGCATCGCTGCGTCCGTCTTCACACTGCCTTCTCCTCTGTCATGAATTTCATAAGGACGCTTTAGATTGCAGTGAGAGCCCTCCCAGGAACAAGACCCTTAATCATGTCTGTAAAGACTCCTTTTTCCAATAAGGTAGCATTCACGGATTCTATGGATCTGGACACAGACACACTTTGAGGGGGACCAGCATTCAACCCATCACACGGAAGAATCTTATTTTCAACCTAGATCGACAGAACAGCTCCATTCGGAGTTCCTGGAAGGCTGCGCCCTATCATTTGCACACTTCGGGACTTAGAGGTGTGGACCCAGAGAGGAGGTGTGGAATGCGTGTGGGAATTAGAACAGTCAGCACTCAGTAGGGAGTTGAAGGCAGAGGTAAGAGGTTAAAGGTGAAGGTAATGACTCCCGTGTGTCACCATGGGGCTGCTAACAGAGGTGGGACGACAGGAGAAAGCACTGTGTCCCAGGCATCTCCGAAGTCAGAAGGAATGTCCAGCCCTCACCTGTGATTCAAGGCTTCCAGGTTTGCTGCCCTTTGCAAATGATCACTCAACTTCAGGTTAAGCAATTGACATTGTAAGGTCTGATTTCCTTAGTGTATGATTCCTTCACCAGCTTTTAAAATGAATGAGAACAGACCATGTTTGTTGGGTTTACTGTTATTTACCCTGAACCTAATATAGTACCTGTATCTTGAAGGTGCTTAAAAAATGTATTTAGGTGGGATTTGGAGGGATGTTTTTGGTGGTGGTGGTTGTTTTTAAACCACTTTACTGAGGTATGATTACCATACAAAAAGATGTACACATTTAATGCATACAACTTGATGAGTTTGGAAATGAGCATTTACTTGTATAAATGTGTGTTGTTCAATGAATGAACAGCTTTGGTGACGGGAACGAGTTAAGAATTAGAATGGTGAAGACTCAGAGTTATTGCAGTGGCTGTTCTTCCACCTGGGGCAGCTCTGATGGTAAGTTCCTCTTTATAAAGTCCCTTATTTTGTTGCCCAGAGTCTCCTAGATTGAGTCTAAGTCCCCCTCTACATGACAAGTTCTTTCAAATACTAAGAGAACTATTTTGATTCCTGAGTCTTCTCCTTTCTGGCTAAGTTTCTTCATTTCCTTTAACCACATGGGCCTCTTTCAGTCCTGGCTTAGAATTCCACCACAGCCCTCCTTGTTACCCTTTCATTCACTCAACAAATATTTGTGTGTTCACTGTATGTTTCTGTACCAGGGCTGTGTTTTCAGCAGCAAAAAAACCCAGAACTGCCCGGGCCTTCCACCACGTCAATGTCCTTCCAAAGTGATTAAACTAATAGTCCCAATCCCCAAACTAAGAAGAGCAGGTGCCCTTTCCTTTGTGCTGGGCGCGTGCTTTTTACTGCTACAGTGCATCTAAATAAGAGAATATTGTTTCTTCTACTTCCTTTTTTACAGTACTAGGCATGGTGTTTCTTGTTGTTTGTACAACCATGGGTCATGAATTAAGTGTGATGTTTCTTTTCGTTACAAGAATCCAAAGTATGCTCAACCCTAAAAACATAATACGTGTTTGCTCCGTGGCTAAAAGTAGTGCGATGACCAGAAATGATCCCCACCATGCAGGGAGCTCAGTATTTTCTCAGGCATCTGTGAGAAACAGATGCCCCATCGAGCCACGAATGGGAACTGGGTTCTTAGGGGCTTAGGTTACATCACGTGTTCAGGGAGGCACATCAGAATCGTTTGCCGAGTAGAACCAGAATTCATTATTTTCTTCCTTACGCTTTTATAATTGCATGCATTTCCCATAATAAAAAAGAAGAATTCACCAAACGAATAGGAATTTTCTTTCATTGCAAATGTCTGTTTAACTAATTTGTTCACTAATGGAAGCTCCCAAGCTTCAGAAAAGATATTCTCCTTTAAGGGAACACAGATGTTTGATTTAGAATTCCATATTTGTGACATTTCAATATTGGTATCCTCATTTTTCACTAATGAAATTGTGAGAAAACAAAATCTGCTTGTCCTACAGCATTTGGCTGTGATTCAAAAACATTTTTATTAAAATGGAATAATATGTTCAGCAGATCTAATTGCAGAGAAATTAAGCACTCTAAGCAAATAGTTACATGTGACACAAAATAAAAAATAACATTAGGAAAGCATATAGGAAAACATTTTTATATATTTTTATAAAAGCAAATAGTTACCTGTGACACAAAATAAAAAATAACATTAGGTAAACATTTCTAGTAAATAGGAGAAAGAAGGGCTAAGAAATCTCTATTTCTCTCTATGATCATTTCTAAGTTCAGTTTGATGTTTTCAAATGAAAATTTTAAATCTCAATACTTCATTTTAAAATGACATATTTATCTGACTCACATTGACTTATAGCTTAGTTAAAATGAATGGATTAAAATTGGTTAGACCAGGAGCGTTTGGCTCATGTCTCTAATCCCAGCACTCTGGGGGGCTGAGGATCCCTTAAGCTCAGGAGTTCAAGACCAGCCTGAGCAAAACTGAGACCCTGTCTCTATTAAAAATAGAAAAATTAGCCGGGTGTTGTGGTGAGTACCTGTAGTCCCAGCTTCTTGAGCCAAGAGTTTCAGTTTGCTGTGAGCTGGGCTGATACCACAGCACTCTAGCCTAGGGCAACGGAGTAAGACTCTGTCTCAAAAAACATAAAAAAGATTGTTTACATTATATGCAGTTAAGTGGGTCACTTCCAGCCGGTGTATCTGTTGGGGTTACATAGCCGGTCATAGTTAGAAAGTAGGCAAGAATGCCAAGGGAGGCTTAGTGGAAAGTGGGTGTGGACAGGAAAAACCAGCCAAAATTGTCTGGGTGTTTTAATGTGCCTGAGCCTTCAACTTCAAAGAAAAAACGTTTAGTCAATTAGATCACTTGTTCTATTTCAATCCTCCAAACTTCATTGTATTGTTTGATACAGTTTTAAGTCCAATGCCAGGTACATGGTAAATACTGAATATTTGTAGAATAAATGCACTAAGTGAACTAGAAAATGAATAAATGCTTCTTGCTTTTTTTGACAGGAGTATAGGTCAGTAAGTACTTCCAAGTCCCAGTATCTATATTCAAGGTATACACTTTTGACCCACCCAGTAGAGAACCATCCTTCACACTATAATTGTAAACAGAACATTGGATGAGTTTAATCATTATTCTTCCCCACTAAAGACAATTAGGTCACAATTAGCATTTACTTAAAATATGTATATCTATACATTTCTCTCTTGTGATTAGACTGTGATTTTGTCTATAAAAGTTTTCCAAACTAGAATCTGGCTGCGATCAATTGGATCATTCTGTGTGTTTATGATTGATATCAGTCATTGCAAGTCATTTGAAAAACTGATAATCCTCACTGATAACTCCAGTCACGTCCAACACATGCATACAAGCCAAACAGGCTGCCATAAAGTATGTTTATACGTGCACCTGTGTGTGTGCACTTGTACACACATGTGTGTGCATCCGTGTGAAAGCAGGGTGGGTTTTTTCCATTAGCTTATTTTGCAAAAACTGTACAGGGTGCCTCCAGAGTCCCTCATAAAAATTTCCATATGTAAGGAAAATGGGAAAATTGTAGCTAAATGTGCCCTGCCCTTATTTATAAGATATTCATTACAAAATTCTACAAAGAGGTGGCCAACACATGCAGAATTTTTGTAAGATTTTGTAATGAGTATCTTGTAAATAAAGGCATATTTAATGATAATTAACCACTTTTTCTATGTAGGGTGCCTTTTTTTTTCCTCTTAATTTTTTTTATTAAAGCATAGCTGTGCACATTGATGCATTTATGGGTACAATGTGCTGACTTTATAGACTTCTCTAAAGACAGGGGTATGGTGACTTTTGGGACACCCTGTACTAAGCTCTGGTTGTCAGTCTTCAAGGATATTTGCACTTCCAGTGTTTATATAAGCAACAGAATAACCATAAAAAGTGAACTAGACCACAGCGTATTCTGAAATAACATCCTTCTTGAAATTTTCCTGGTAACTGCCTGCATGCTCAGGGACTATTAGAGTATGAGTAACCTTCGTAGATCAGTTCCATCATTGTGCAATGCATTTTAAAATACAGGAGGGAATATGTGATGTCAGAGACAAAAATTGTACAGGTAAAAACTAGCATAAAGCAGATAAGCATTCTCTGGCTGGGAAACAAAGTTCTGAAACCTCTTAAAATAATTAAACCTTACTCTGAATACATTATGTACCAGATGTGAACTGCCCAAACTTGTTTTTGAACAGATTCATTTCACGTCCCTAGAGTTTAGGGCATAAATTCATGTTCATGCAGTTCAATTCATGGATCATTAAACTATTTCAGTACTTAGCCCATTCATTGAACTAAGAGCCTAGACGTTAAAATGAAGTTCATTGCTATTTTTATTCCAGTGAAAGATGAGAAAAGACTGACAATTTCTGTCAATGGTTATTAGATCATCCTATTTGGTTAAAAGCAAATCCCTCCCCTGTGCTGTGTACAAAAATTACCAGCGCCTGTTGTCAATTGACAGGCCAATGTCTTTGTTGTCCCTGAGGCCCACAGATTGGCCTAGGAAATAGGGAAATGAGGTCTGGGTGTAATCTGGTCTCCAGGGGAAGAAGCATAGGAACAGAATTGAAAGATTTCACATTCTCTTCTGGCCCAAGCTGTCAAACAACTGTGTGTCTTGGTTCATGAAGGGTATTCTGTAAATAGTCACTAAATCCTCCCAGCACATAGAGGTAGGACTAGACAGGTGCTGTTGGTCTCTCTTTTACAGGTTAAAGAATTTAGATACTTTTGTTTAGCCTTTGGTTGGGGCCAGAGCCAGGATTTTCCCTCGAACAGGGTAACTCTTGTGCTGCTATTATAGAATTTGTACCGCTATTGTATTACTGGGACAATGCGGATGAAAGGACTTCTAAAGTATAAGGAATGATTGTTCTTACATAGGAGGGACCCTTGGGACTTTATGATTCAGCAGTTTAACTCCTTGGTATCTACCCTCTTTTTTTTTTTGTAGTTTTTCTGGCCGGGGCTGGGTTTGAACCCACCACCTCTGGTATATGGGGCCGGTGCCCTACTCCTTTGAGCCACAGGCGCTGCCCGGTATCTACCCTCTTGGTGTGAGATTTATGTCCACACAGAAGCCTGGACACTAATGTTTAAAGCAGCTGTATTCATAGTTGCCAAAAACTGGAAGCAACTAAGATGTTCTTCAGTGGGTGAATAGGTGACCAAACGGTGGTACTCCCAGAGGACATACTATTTATTGTTCAGTGATTAAAAAGAGATAAATGTTCAGTTCACAAAAAGACGTGGATGAATCCATGCATTGTGCTAAGTGAAAGAAGCAGCTTGAATGGCTATAGACTACATGATTCCCGTTACATGACTTCCTAGAAAAGTCATTGCTTTCCAAAGGCTCAGGATGAAAGGAGGAAGGGTTACATAGATTTAGCACAGGGAATGTCTTAGGGTGATGAAACCATCTGCATGACACTGTAATTGTGGCTACATAACACTGTTCAAGTTCTATGTCAAAATTTCACAGCACAAAGAGCAAGCCTTAATATATGCAAATACAAAAATCATTGAGCCCCAATTACCCTGATTTGATTAAATTACATTCTGTGCCTGTTTCAAGATATCACATGTACCCTACAAGTCCCTACAACTATTATGTATACATAATAGTTAAAAATAAAAAAATTAGTCAAAAAACTATCAAGGAGGTAAGGGAATCCTAGGGTGTAACACAAAAAGTAAAAAATGATCTAAGTGTATTAAAAATATATAAAACAACTTCACTAAAGGAGGTAGAAGGAGAAGGTGCTGACTCAAGTCATTTTGGAAATGAGCGGTGTCTATAAGACTAAAGGCAAAAGAAAATGTACTCTAGTTCATAAAGTTGTTTCCCATAGTCGTTAACTATTTCAGTACTACATGTGCTGGAACTCAACAAGCAAACGCATGGCGCAAGGTGGGAGCCAGATTTCTCCCAGAGTGGGAGTTCACAGATAAATAATGGAAAAAGGCAAGGTCAGTCCGTGTGTTATAAACTAGAGTTGGAGCTGCCAGTGTGAACTTAGTTTTAGCTTAACATAGATACACATGGTAATAAGCAGAAATACACATGTGTGTATACAGAGAGACACAGAGGTTAGTGCACAGCTAAGAGAGCCTAGAAATCAATGATACCCCACAGCAAGAATTCCTAGTGTTCAGATCCTGGTTCCAATACCATTCCCTGATAAGAAAAACCAGGGCTTCCTGGAGAAACGGCTGATTCTAGGACTGGGTCAGTATATGTTCAAGATGTTCTTGGAGTATTTTGTAGTGCCAGAAACTAAAAAAGTGTTTAAAATACACAAACACACACCTCTATGATGGGGGATGTTGACAGGATACAGCAGCCCACTGAAAGAGCTCTTAAGGGCCAAACCTGAAACAATTTAAACAATAAAATATCATATGAAGCTATAACCTGAAATGTAAAGTAAACAACTATGAGTCTATAGTAATATGAAAAAATAATTTAGTAATAAAGGAGAAGAGGCAAATATCCCATGCAGAAGAATTCCAAATAATTTCTATACATAGTTCACATTCAAGGAGATAAAACAGCACCCCACTCCTTCATATATATTTATACATATATGTGTATGTATACATGTACACATTTGTGTTTGTATATGTATATGAGCTATGTGTAGTGACCTCCTTTTAAAGAGTACAGTATGGAAATGGTTTAACTTTGTTAAATGTTTAGCTGTTAACAATGGAGAAACATGACAAATTACCTCAGCCTAGTGGTCAAGGTCAACATCCACAGTCATAAGTCAAGTTGATAGAATGTACCCTTGATACCATGTCATGAAAATGTCTCTGTATGTGATCTTCCTCCCCAAGCCCATATCCCAGAGAAATCAGAGAAAAACATCAGAGAAAAACATCAGGTGAATCCCAATTAAGGAAAGCCCTTGATCAGTACTCCTAAAAAACAATTAAATCTGCGGGATATCTCAGCCAAGAGGAGCCTGAGGAGACGCAGTAACTAATGTAATGTGCCCTGGAAGGGACTCTGAAATCGGAAAAAGACACCAGGTAAACTCGGAGGAAATCTGCATAAAGTGTGGACTTTAGTTAATAGTGACATATAAGTGTTGGCTATTAATGATAAACACACAACACAAACCTAAGTTGTTCCTAACAGGAGAAAGGGGATATGGAGCTCGTGGGAAATCTTGGTATCATCTGGTATGACTTTCATGTAAATATAAAACTGCTCTAAAAAGTAAAGTGCATGTATATATTTTTTTCAATAGGGAAGATGTTAGTTTTACCTAGTAGATTACATCGGTGAAAGATATCGCTTATTACCAACTCCATTAATTTTTTTCAATGAGGAAATAAAAAGTATAATCAGACACATTCTAATAAAAAAACCGACCCTTAGGCCAAGTGTGGTGGCTCACGCCTGTAATCCTAGCACCCTGGGAGGTGGAGGTCAGTGGATTGCGTAAGCTCATGAGTTCGAGAACAACCTGAGCAAAAATGAGATAACCCCGTCTCTACTAAAAATGAAAAACTGAGGCGAGATGATTGCTTGGGCCCAGGAGTTTGAGGTTGTTGCGGCTATGATGTTACAGCACTCTACCCAGGGTGACAGAGTGATACTCTGTCTAAAACAAACAAACAAACAAAAACAACCCTTGGCAATTATGATGATTCCAGTAACAAATACTCCTTTTAGAAGGGCATAGATATTGGTAGGACTTTTTTAGGTGCAGAAGTTTATTTAATTTATTGGTGAAATAAACAGTAAATATCTACAGATAGTTACAAAGGGCAAGGACGTCTGTCCAGCCCTCACTTAACTAGCGCTCCTTAGGATTGCTGTGATTAGAAGTTCAGTGCTGAGCTAGAGTATGCTTTTCCTGGAGATAATTTATTAGATGATTTACAATGAAATCTAACACAGCCATGGAATTACTAATCCTGGGGCAATGCCTGATCTGCTGAGAGGATGCAGATGAAATTATGAAGATGGACATTTGAGCTTCTATTTTATGCTCAGACCTGCGATGTGGTTGGTGAAGCATCCTGCGTTCTCTCTTTCCCAAGCCTGTAAAGCAAATCGGATGGATGGGTAAGTTGGAGGGGGAAGGCATGTGCAGTGGTTATCATGGCTCTACCCCAACCCACACATCCCGGCTGGTCCCAGAATATTGATACTCAATGCCCACACTTCTGCTCATAGAATATGCCCAATAAGATATCTACATATGTTCACCAAAGACATGCACTAGAATGTTCATAGCAGGGACTATTTGTAAAACTGGAAAATACCCCCATTGCCTAGCAACCATGGATAAATAAATCTTGGCATACTCAGTGGATATTTTTTTTTTTTTTTGCAGTTTTTGGCCTGGGCTGAGTTTGAACCCGCCCCACTCCAGCATACAGGCCGGCGCCCTACTCCTTTGAGCCACAGGCACCGCTCTATTCAGAGGATTATTATACAGCAGTAAGAATGATCAAACTATAACTACAGACTACAATGTCAGTGAATATTACAAGCACAAAACAGAGGCGAAGGAGCCAGATACAGGAGAGCATGAGCTTTATGATTCCATAGCAGACAACTGCAAAAGCAGACAAACTACGCTTGTGGTTTTAGAGCTCAGTTCAGGATAATTGCTGCCCTTGGGTGGGGACGGTGAGAGGAAAATGGCAGGAAACTCCTTGGGGACTGGTAATATTCTTTTTTTTAATTTTAATTTAATAAGGTTCATTTATTTAAATTAAATTGATATAGGTTTTGATTGACAATTGCCCTAATTTAACCTTTTTTTTGTCTCATCTATTTATATTTTTTTGCTCACTATTCAGTTAGGTCTTTTCTTCCCCATTTGGTGAAGTCTTTATACTCAAGATTAAGTTTTTTAATTGCTTTAAGAATTTACTCCAAGCACTTTTTTAAAAATTAAATCATAGCTGTGCAATTATGGGGTACAATGTGCTGGCTTAACATACAATTTGAAATACTTTCATGAAACTGGTTAACATAGCCTTCACCGCATTTTCTTAGTTATTATGTTAAGACATTTATATCCTACACTTAGTAGATTTATTATTTTTTTTTTGCTACTTCCTCTTTTTAATTGACAGAAAGAAAACAGATCTTAGACCAAGATTCTCTCTAGGGAATCCAGCTAGAATTTGGGAACATTGGTTTGTTTTCAGTGTATTTACTTATTTATTTTATTTTAGTTGATATTCTTTTTATTGAAAAGGATATTAGTTATTCAGGTGTGTTCGGTTGGTATGGATTATGTGTTAGTTGGTATGGATTTTCATCATACACAGAGGGTGCCAAAAAATGTATACACATTGTAAGAAAGGAAACAAATCTTTATTATATTTGTAATACTCAAGCGTGTTTCACTTCTGCAATTATAAAAGGTTCTCAACTTGACTTGCATTCATCTTTTGCTCTTGGTACGTATTGATTATCACAAGTGTAATACGTTTTTTTCCTTCCTTAAAATGTGTATACTTTTTTGGCACCCTGCATATATTATATTTTAATAAAAAGTTTTTAAAAATCCTTTCTTGATCCTGTCTTCCCAGCCACCTACCACCCACGTTTCTCCTTCCCTGTAAAGCAAACGTGAAGGATTGTCTTTGCTGCTGTGGGGGGGAGGGGGGGTCTGCGTTTTCTCTTGAACCCAATCCAGCGAGCCCTTTGCCCCAGATTCTCCATAGCTGCTCCCTGGAAGATCAATTGGGACGCTAAATCTAATGGCCAGTGTGCCTGGCTTTACCCAGCAGAGGCACTGCTCAGCCAAAGTCAATCTCTCCACATCCACCCTGGGTGTCACTCTCTGGGTGAGCTTATCCAGCCTCACAGCTTCAAGCACCAAGTACAAGCTGCTAGCGCCCATCTCCACCTGACCCGTCAGCCTTGCACATCCAGTTGCCCCTCATCAAACGGAATCGATCCCATGACGTCCCGATGTCCCCCACACCTGCCCCTTCCCACCACTCTTTTCAGCTCCACTCTCCGCGTCCAGCACAGCCCCCAGACCTCGGACTCACCCTGGGCTCTTTCCTTCTCACACTGTATACCCAACCCCTTGGGCACAACTGATGATTTTACCTTCAAAACAGACCCAGAAGTGGCCTAATGTTCACCAGCTCCACTGCCACCATCCCCGTCCCTGTCACCTGGATTATCTCAACTCTTAAGGCCACCCCTGCCCCATCCTTGTGCTACAAAGGACGATCCTGGTACCCAAGAATCGTGATCATGTCGTTTGTCTGCTCAGAACCCTGCTGACGGTTGCCATCCCACTCAGGATCAATGGCAGATTCCAGACATGAACTTCAGGACTCGGCCTGCCCTGCCCTCACGTCAGCTTCAGACCTCGCGCTGCGCGACCCTCCCCGGTGACGCTCAGCTTAGCCGCGCTGGACATGCGGGGGTTCCGAGGACACCCCGGGCGCCCCTGGCCCAGGCCACCAGCGCCTGCTGTTTCCGCTCACTCCTGCAGTGCTGTCCCCTCGCTTTGGGGCACGGTTTGCTCCCGCGTTTCCTTCGGGTCTTTACTCAAATGCCATCACTTTAAGAATTCCTATCTAGGGTGGCACCTGTGTCTCAGTGAGTAGGGTGCCGGCCCCATATCCCGAAGGCGGTGGGTTCAAACCCAGCCTCGGTTGAACTGCAAAACAGAAAAATAGCTGGGCATTGTGGAGGGCGCCTGTAGCCCCAGCTACTCGGGATGCTGAAGCAAGAGAATCGCCTGAGCCCAGGAGTTGGAGGTTGCTGTCAGCTGTGACGCACGGCACCCTACAGAGGGTGATAAAGTAAGACTCTGTCTCTACAAAAAAAAAAAAAGAATTCCTATCTAAATTTTCACATACACATCCTCTTACTCCCCTTCCTAGAATCGTTTTTCTTTTTCTGCTTGGCACTTGTCACTCCGGGAGGTGTGTGTGTGTTCATGTGTGGCTTGGTTGACTGAGTGAATAATCGTCTCCCCTCCCAAACTGCAAGCTCTATGAAGACAGGGTTTTTCCGCAGTGTTGCCCCACTGTGCTCCAAGCTCAAGGTGTAATTAGAACACGTCCAGGTCAATGTGAGTTTCAGCCCCAAACCAGATCACTCCTTTTCCCATATGACATTCCCTGAAAGACTTGTGTGCTCCCATGGGAGAGATTTGTTTTTACGATTCAAGTTTACCATTGGTTTCTCCAGGACTGTCTATAACTCTCTGAGGATCCCGAGGAATCTGCTCCCAGGCAGTGAAGAGGAGAATCTGAGCCAGAGCTCAGTCCTTCACCTGACCCACGCCCAGCCCTGGTGCCGCCTGCTCCCCCTGTGAAAGGCTCGCTCGCTGGCTTCTCGGCCTGCCCCTGATTGCAGCCGACATGTCAAAGACATACGAATGCCATCTGTTCAGTTACATAACTGGAGATCTGGAACAATTTTCAATGTAGGATTTGCTGCCTAAATAGAATCATTTTCAGAAAGGAGATTAAGCTTTCTGTGCTGGGAAAAGGAGAAATTACCAGAAATGCTATCATTTCACTGAGTGTAAATAAACCTTACTCAAAAATACGAAAACGAAGATGACACATTTGTTTCACTGATGTTTTCCTGTATTAAAAATATACACAGAGCTCTGCTTCAATTTTGTAAGTGCAAAATACATTTTTAATGAGTAAAACAGAATTATTAATTTAACAGATCTTAGTTTTGTTTGGATCATTAGCCTGCACTGTAATTCTTCAAGCAGAATTTGGGGCAGGGAGGGAGGGAGGATGTGAGGCCGGCTTCTCAAGATGTTTAGTATTATAGAATGGGTGGGGAAGACACCAGGCCTCCTATCTGACAGGCAGAAGCCCGATAGAGCCCTGAATTTTTTTTCTAACATCACCCCGTATGACCCATGGTCACCTTGTCTGACCAAGGAAAACCACTTATGAAATAGCTGCCTAGAATTAAGGATTTAAACTCTGATTTCGTAGACTAGATTTTCTCTCATCAAATTTATTTACCTGGACAGGGTGTGGTGGCTCATGCCTGCAATCCTAGCACTGTGGGAAGCTAAGAAGGAGGGATTGCTTGAGTTTAGGAGTTTGAGACCAGCCTGAGCAAGAGCAAGACCACCCCCCTCAATCTCTTACAAAAACAGAGAAATTAGCCAGGCATGTTGGCAGGTGCCTATAGCCCCGGCTACCCAGGAGTCTGAGGCAGGAGGTTTGCTGGAGCCCAGGATTGTGAGGTCGCTAGAAGCTATGAAGATGCCATTTTTGTGCATTATTTTGCGCAACAAAATAAGTGCAATCACCAAAACAAGGCTTGTTTCTGGACCCTTACTCCTCTTGGCTCCCTAGTAAGAAGCATGATGTACTGAGAATTTGTATTGAAACGAGGACCATTGTCTTCTCTGATTGTAAAAACGGAGATTTTTATAATCTTTCACTGAGTTTGCTGGGAATAAAATCAGTCAATACAGAAGAGTAGCAAAGGACATGGAAATCACCATAACCCCTACTACCTGCAGACTAACTGGTTAGAATATTTTGTATACCCTTCTGCACTTTTTGCATATTCACATTGTTTAACGGAAATTTATCCTACATACAAACCAAACACTATTGTTTAGCAAATAAAAGCAAAATAAATTACTTGTTTTGGTGATTTGTGTATCAAACGGAACCCAGCATTCAGAAAGAAACAGGGTTAAGAGAAGGAAGGAGGGCGGCACCTGTGGCTCGAAGGAGTCGGGCGCCGGCCCCCATATGCCGGAAGTGGTGGGTTCAAACCCAGCCCCGGCCAAAAACTGCAAAAAAAAAAAAGAGAGAGAGAGAGAGAAGGAAGGAAGGAAGCAAGCAGAACCGGTAGCCGGCAGTGGGAGTGAACCCACGCTGCCCGACTGCCTGAGTGATTGAATGAGGAAATGAACAAGAGGCGATTTTGCTGCCTGTGGTCAGTCAGAGAAGACCCATCTGAGTCCAGTGGGCTCCAGAGAGGTGGTGCTCGGTAAGGATCTGGGGAGAAGCATCCAGGGGAGGGTGCAAGTGTGAAGACGCCGAGGCAGAAAGCTCAGCGAGGGGCAGGGCAGCACGGAGGCCCCAGGACCCAGCATGGGCTGGGCTGGGAGAGAACAGCGGGAGACAGCAGCACACAGGCAAGTCTTCTCTTTTCCAATTTTCTTTGAGTTCTTCTGATTATCTCAAGAAAAAGGTCTCTCTGTTTGATGTGAGCACACATTCCACACTCCTCTGGTGTTCACTACTCGAACGACAAGAAACAGCATATTTGGGGATCACAGCCTTCTGAGGTGATAGTATTTAACTACAATACAATAACATTGTCGGAATTTTATTTTTGCTTTTTCACAATGATTCTTTGGCAAGTGGTGCTGGTTTCCGATCTATAGGAGTGATAAAATCTCCTCCTATTTAAGTTTTGAATTGAATCAGTTTAAAATATGTCATAAGAAAGTATAAATGGTACGTAATCAGAAGTGGAAAAAAATCATCAAAGTAATCGGCAAGTGACTGATGTTTGGGAAACATGGTTCTAACCTGTCCTGTCTACACTTGAACTCACTACAGTTGGGTCCAAGTTCAGTAGGTCCTGGTCCCGCTTTCTAAGGTGGTTATTGCCCAGTTAATCTAGCTTTACGTTAATCCAGATCAGTAGTCAGTGACAGTCCCATCCCCAAGTGAAATAGCTTTTGAGAGCTTTATTTGAGACTTTCTTTGGATAAAACATTAGGCAAGGGTTAATCTGAAAGAACTCTATTCTGCCTGTTAACCAAATAGATTCCGGCAATGATTTCCCTTTTATATTACCTAGAAGATTTTACCAATTGTTCTGCTAGTTATTTCTTGACTTGTCTACTAGTTTGTTTTTAGATATGGTGCTAATTTAAATAAAGATCTTTCTTAAATGGAGCATTTTCACAAACAAAAAAGGGTGTGTTCTACCTACTTTGCAGATGAATTCATTAATACTTGCATGTATTTTTCTCAAATCCCTTCTAATAAGCTTTAAGTAAGGCTTTGCATTTGATTATTGGTGAAAGAAAAAAATAAAATCTGAACACAGCTGATCTAAGTACAGGTCCAGACCAGTCATTAGCAAGTCATCTAATGCTAAATTCTTTCAAGTATTAATATTTTGCTTCCTTTTTAGAGGCTTCTAGAAGAGCGAGTCTGAAAAATGGTGCTCCTACTTTTAAATGGAAGAAAGCCCCCCACCTTGTACCAAGTTTTAAATCACTAGAAAACTTTGCTATGATCTTAGCAAACAGAGGAGAAATTAACCACTCATTTAAGTTGCTGTAAGATTTGCAAACCCTGTGACAAAAGACCTAAATTGATGGGAATTTCTTCTCCCCAGAGAAAAAGCTCTGATCTAGAAGTAAGAAGGACCCAGGCTGTAGTCTCAATTCTGTTACCTGCTCCGGTGTCTGGTACCTTTCGAGCTCAGTTTGTTTCTCTGGGCTCGTTTTCCAATGCTGAAGTGGGAGGAATTGATTCGATAGATTCTCTCTAAGATCAAAAACACTGTTTTTACAAGCAAAACATTCATGACAAATATTACCTAAGTGAATAAATTGGCCCTAAATACATAGGATATCTGGTTTAAAGTATAAAAGAGTTTATGAACAGCCAAGCAGCTAACTTACAGAAAACCACAAGCACAAAAGATATATTTTTAAAAGGAGCATAATTACAGGGAAGTGCTACATCTTTCATTTGGACATGGCAAAGCCACAACAAGACTCGGGCAGACAGAAAGAAACTGCACACACTAAGAAGTGCATCGGCTGTGATGTGTGTGGGCCTGTCCAACTTGTCAGACCAGAGGAGGAGAAACGTGGCCATACATTCAGTGACCTGTCTTTTCCATTCCTAAGACATGCACCACTGCCTGGGTCATTGTGACATGAATAGAACGTCAGGTGGCCTCAACTGGGATCAATGCACACTTGTTAGAAGGGAGTTGTGAAAGTTTCATTTCTGAGCTCTTTTTTCTAGAAGGGTGGAGAAGGAACAGCAAGGTTATCTGAAACCATTAGAAAGGATTTATAGGGCCAC
This sequence comes from Perodicticus potto, assembly GCA_963574655.1. Lineage (NCBI taxonomy): Eukaryota > Metazoa > Chordata > Mammalia > Primates > Lorisidae > Perodicticus > Perodicticus potto. The sequence goes on along the minus strand of CAUYRH010092367.1, from coordinate 2,142 downwards.
CTCCTATAGCGCTATTGCAGAATACTTAGCATGTAATAGTTGTTTGGCTATTGTGGGATCTAAGAACAATTTCCAAATTAAATTATCATTGTCCCTATTAAGTTTACTCTGGAAAACCTTTCTCTTTTCTACTCTTTTAGGTGGAACCAGTCATTGGCCCAATACTCTAAATGAGATATGTTTCAATTAATAGAGAAAAAAGTTAAAGGAGCCACAGTTAAAGGGGAAACATAGCAGGAAGCCTTGGACGCATTCGTTGAAGATTAGCAAGCAAGATGCCAACTAGTCTTTCCAGATGTCTGAGAATGAATTAAATGGCTTTCGGGGGGTCTTTTTAGAATGAAGATGCCAGAGGAAGCTTTAGTAATTAGGCTGAGTTTACTTGGTTTTAAATAGTGTATGTAGGAGAATGTGTGTGAGTACATTTCAAATTGAATCTCTTTCATCTTCAGTAGAGCCTCTGTAAGTTGACCACCCAAGGGACTGCTGCAAACTAGTCAGCACGCGGAGGTGGTCACATAAGGAACTAGGCCCTCTGGACTGATATCTGCAGGTGGTGCATGTCCGGTCTGTGGAAATTAGGTCAACTTCAAGAAGGGGTCAGGGTAGGGAGGTGGTCAGCCATGGAGGTCTACTGTATTTTCACAGGCACTGCTTACTAAGACGATAACTGGGTAATATAATGCACTGCCATGGGTGCAGGGGAAATGTCATAGCTTACAGGAAGTAATTTATCTTTCTGGTGGGGTGTCAGGATATGATGGTGACTAGACTTGATTGCTCAACTTATTTCCTAGTAACGAGCTCAAAGGAACCATGTTGAACCTGAAACTATCTTGCATTTGAAAGCCTGTGTGGGTTTCTCAAGGATTACATTTTCAAAGAGATCAGAAGTCCACGTATATATAGAATTTTAGGCAGTGTGCTATCTACCACCAAGGCTATCCTCTGAGACCTAAACATGTCACAGGAAAAGCTGTTAGGCTATTTGTTTATGGAAAATCAAGTAGAAGAGGGTAGAAAGAAGCAAAATCTCCCTGTCCCACGGGGGAGGGAGTGAGTTTGTGCAGAAGACATTCCAAAATATCCATGAAATTTCCTGGGAGAAAAAGGGTAGAAATACCAATGTGGAATTCAAGGGAAACCTAAAACTCAAGGCAGGGAGGCGATATTAGTGATTTCTGAGCTGTGTACTAAAACTTCGGAGAAGAAAAAGAAAAAATATTTTTACCAACTGGTATTCTTTTCACATTCAAAACTAAACCCACAAATACACATGAGTAATATCACACAGGTTGCAAAGCTCCTACAAAAAACCAAGAGAAATTTTTTGTGCTGGAATTACTGAGGCAATCTCACATATTATTTTTTTTAGATATGACTCTATAACTTCTCTGAAACACAAAGCTGAGCACATATATTAATTTCCTCAAACCCACTCACTATCAGAATTGGCCAATTTTAAAACTTTCAAAGGGAGTGAAGAGATGGTTCACCAATCAGACAGTAAAGTATGTCTTTCTGTCCTGTACCATATCACCATATTAAAGTATATATGTGTGGCTCCGCGCCTGTGGCTCAACGGGCTAAGGTGCCAGCCGCGTACACCTGAGCTGGCGGGTTCGAATCCAGCCCGGGCCCACCAAACAACAATGATGGCTGCAACCAAAAAATGGCCGGGCGTTGTGGCGGGTGCCTGTAGTCCCAGCTACTTGGGAGGCGGAGGCAGGAGATTCGCTTGAGCCCAGGAATTGGAGGTTGCTGTGAGCTGTGATGCCAAGGCACTCTCCAGGGTGACAGCTTGAGGCTCTGTCTCAAAAAATAATAATAATAATAAAGTATATATGTGTGTGTATGTAAATATATATGTATATAAATGAAAACAAAAAGCAGGCAGGTTTTTGGAATTCCCTCACAACGTATAATATTGAGGTATTTTAACATCATCTTTTGCATTACACACTGGAATAGCTTAGATGTGTCTTTCATATTTAATATCTATTTTTTCCAGAAGAACAAAGAAAAACATATATTACAGTAATGAAGTTGGCTTGCCCATATCAAACAAACAGGATGTGTGAACCCATGCATAAAAGATCTCAGGATGATAAGGCAAGCAAATTACACAAGAGCACCACGCTT
>CAUYRH010092366.1:0-13477 GCA_963574655.1 Perodicticus potto | reverse complement strand
AGTTTATTGATCCATTCATGTATCGTTGGGCTCTTGGGCTTCTTCCATGACTTAGCAATTATGAATTGGGCTGCAATAAACAATCTGGTGCAGATATCTTTGTTGTAATGTGATTTTTGGTCCTCTGGGTATATACCAAGTAAAGGAATTATAGGGTCAAATGGCAGTTCTATTTTTAGATCTCTGAGTGTTCTCCAAACATCCTTCCAAAGTGGATGTATCAGTTTGCATTCCCACCAGCAATGCAAAAGTGTTCCCTTTTCTCCACATCCACGCCAGCATGTCTGGTTTTGGGATTTCATCATGTGGGCTAATCTTACTGGCGTTAGATGGTATCTTAACTTCTCTAAAGAAGACAGGCGCACGGCCTTCAGACACATGAAGAAATGCTCATCATCCTTAATCATCAGAGAAATGCAAATCAAGACTATTTCTTTTCTTAAATGTCATGACCAACCTCCCTACTGGCTTCAAGTTTTCTTCTTCAGATTCTCACCTCTTTCTTTCATAGAATTGAAGAGAGTTAGGGCCTTGCTCTGGTTTAGGCTTTGTCTGAAGGGAATGTTGTGGCTTGTTTGATTTTTTTTTCTTACTTATTTTTAATTTTTTTTTTTTTTTTTTTTGCAACAGACTCTCACTCTGTAACCCTGGGTAGAGTGCCATAGTGTCATAGGTCACGGAAACCTCAAACTCTTGGGCTCAAATGATTCCTTTGTCTCAGCCTCACGAGTACTTAGGACAACAGGTACCTGCCACCATGCTCGGTTAGTTTTTCTGTTTTTAGTAGAGATGGGATCTCGCTCTTGCTCAGGCTGGTCTTGAACTCCTGAGCTCAAGCAATCCATCAGCGTTGGCCTCCCAGAGTGCTAGGATCATAGGGATGAGCTACCGCACCTGGCCTCCCTTTTTTTTTTTTTTCAATATGAGGATATTACTGAGGTATACAGGTTTTCATTATGTAATTTGCTTTTGTGCATTTTTTTTTTTGAGACAGAGCCTCAAGCTGTCACCCTAGAGAGAGTGCTGTGGCATCACAACTCACAGCAACCTCCAATTCCTGGTCTCAAGCGAGTCTCCTGCCTCCACCTCCCAAGTAGCTGGGATGACAGGCACCCGCCACAACGCCCAGCCATTTTTTGGTTGCAGCTGTCATTGTTGTTTGGTGGGCCCGGGCTGGATTTGAACCTGCCAGCTCTGGTGTATGTGGCTGGCGCCTTAGCCTATTGAGCCACAGGCGCCGAGCCTGCTTTTGTGCATTTTAAGTCAAAGTTATAAGTGTGCCCATCACCCAGAATGTGTGCATTGTACCTATTAGATATGAATTAACCCAACCTCTTCCCCCCCACCTACTTCAGTCCCCTTGAGTTTTACTTCCCGTGTGTACATAAGTGCTGATCAGTTAGTTCCAATTTAGTACTGAGCACATGTGGTGTTTGTTTTTCCATTCGTGTGATGCTTCCTTTACAAGAATGGTCTCCAGTCCCATCAAGGTTGTTACAAAAGGAAAAAAAGGACATTTCATCATAAAGATATTTGTTTAATCTTCTATCCAGATAATTCAAACTTCTTCAATATCAGCCACAAAGCTGTTTTGCTTTCTTTTCATTCATGTGTTCACTGGAGTAACAATTTTAATGTCCTTCAAGGACTTTTCCTTTGCATTCACAACTTAGCTAACTGCTGTAAGAGGCCTGGCTGTCTTTCAGCTCAGTTTAGCTTTCACCGGGCCTTCCTCGCTAAGCTTAATCACTAGCTTTTGCTTTAAAGTGAGACATCCTCAGACTCTCTCTTTCATGTGAACATTGAGAAGCCATTATGGAGTTATTAATTAACCTAATTTCAATATTGTTTTGTCTCGGGGAATAGGGAGGGCTGAGGAGAGGGGGAAAGGTGGGGAAATGGCCAGTCAATGGAGCAGAACATACACAACATTTATCAATTAAGGTCACCGTTTTATTGTAGGGGCCTGCAGCACCTGCAAACAATTATGGTAGTATTAACAACATCAAAGAGCACCAATGACAGATCACGGTAACAGACATGTTGATGGCAAATTTTGAAATACTGGGATAATTACCAATGTGTCAAAATGTGACTCAGAGACATGAAATGAACACCGGCTGTCGGAAAAATCCCATAGATCTGTTCAACAGGGTGGGCACTAACCTTCAATTTCTAAGAAATATGGTATCTGTAAAGTACAATAAAAAGATGCACAATGAAACAAGGGAGGCCTGGAATAACCTTCCGTGTATAGTCACAATAACCAAAAAAGTCTCTAGGCATTGCCAAATCTGGGGGGGAAATTACCCCAGGCTTAGAACTACCAAGCTACTCTATGTGGAGCCCTTAGAATGGAGCCCAACATATTGTAGCCATCCAAACAACTGTAATCATGAATATTATGATCAGTATCAGCCGCAGCGTCGGTAATAATATGCACGTTAATTAAGATAAAGCCCCTCCTGTTAAAATGACTCCCCAAATTTCAGTTTCTTAACACAATAAAATTCACTTTTTGCCGCCTTGGAAGTCCAGTGCCGGTGTTCCTGGTGGTCTGACAGCCTTCCACAGAGGGACTCAGGGATCTAGGCTGCTTCTGTTCGCAGCGTTCCCCTTGTCTCAGCCCTCTGAGGACCTCTGTGTTCAGAAATGCTGTGGGAGGCACACCTGCCTCTTAAGCTGCTGGGCTTAGAAGTAATTCATCTCGATTTTGGTCACATTCCGTGGTGAGAATTAGTAACACAGCGCTGTCTAGACCCTGGGGAAATGTAATCCCTGCTGGTGACTTCTTCAGTAGAAGGAGAAGCTTGAGTCTGTAGTGGACAGTTGTCATTTCTGCCATCTGCTGTACAGAGAGGTTAGTGGCTGCAGACACCCTGCTGGCTCTCTGTGTGGCCTTTCAGTGTTGCCTCCCATGAGTGAAAGAAAATTTGGTGAGATAGGGCTCCCAGCACCTGTAGGAAGGCTGGAGGACCAACTGGAAAGGGTCAGGAACCAAGTGGGTGCTGGAATTCTTGGAGGCAGGCAGAGTCTTGCAGCGGAACTGGTCTGGACCCTGCCCCACCATCAGGAGATAAATGCACCCCGGCCGTTCTGCCCTCCCGTCACTGACTCTAGAGACTTGGAAGAACGAGGGAAATTACATGGCCCCATGGCCACCCTGGCCCCCAGGGAATTGGAAAGGAGCACCAGGCCTGCTCATCTGAGTCACCTGCAGAGCTCTCAGGAACCACCCACGTACAGTTGCCTCCCCAGATCTATGAAATCAGAGCACCGGGGCTGGGTTCTCAGTAGCTGCCCTCTGCCTGGCTCTGTGTGCTTTTAACGTGCAGCTAGTGTTAAGAATCCTGGGGTTGCCTTTAAGTCTGACACGGGAAAAGGGCCACCTCAGATCACCTCCTCACTGAGACCTCACAACACAGGGGTGAGGCCATTTCTTGGAAAGAAAATTGAGAAGATTTGAGGAAAGGGGATGAGATGCTGGGTGGCCTTAAGTGACCTATGTCCCTATCCTCAGCACAAGCCTTGGGCATGAACTGTGCTCTCCACCCTCCTCCCCAACGTGGAACACCCCAGGCCAGGGTGCTTTCTCCAACCCTGACCCCACTCTTGTAACATGCTGTCACCTCCCCCAGAGTCTTCGGTGTTTTAAAAGAGCACGTGGAGAGGCTTTCTAACCTAAGGACAAACATCTCCAGAGGTGGGAGTCCAGGCACTAGGGCCACAAGGGAAGGAGACACTGGGAGGTGCGGTTGGGGATGTTTCCTAAGCACTTCAAATTCTACCGGGAGGGTTTGGAAAGGGAGGGCTGTCACGGCCCCCACCTGGTGCTTCTTTCCATCTGTGTCTGATGGAGGGGAGGGAGGGAGCTGGACCAGGGAGGGCACACCCGGAGCTCACGTCCCCACCCTGGCTCTGCAGTCAGATGCTGTCTGGGATGGTTTCCGAGTCTCCCAGGGCTCAGAGTTTCCATAGCGTTGACAAAATGGGGACGCCAGCCCCTACCTGGCGGGGTCTGCGGACCAAATGAACATCAGTCATGCCCACAGCTCCGTGCCTGACACAGAAAGCACAGGACACCAGTGCTGGGTCCCTGGTCTCCTTGCCTTGTGCCATTCACAGTCACACAGCCCAGCTCGGCTCCAGGACCACCGGTGCCCGGGGCAGACAGCATTAGAAGCACAGCTGGAATATTGGAAAGGCCTGGCATGAACTAGATAATGTCTAAATAATTGCTTTCTGTACATTTGTTTGCTAGAGAAATCTTGGCGAACATACCACAAAGAAAATGAAATATCCAGTTTTACCTCCCAAAGAAAAATGCTGCTAATTTTTATTTTTTTTGTATTTCCTTCCCACATGCCTTCTATTCATGTCTTAACATAATTGAGATCATGTAACATAAGTCATGATTCTGGGCTTTTTTTTTTTTCCTTCATAGAAGCATTTTCTTGCGTCATTTCAAATCTTTTTTGATCATTTCTTTGATACTCAGGTGATCATCTGTGAAAAGAGGATCACTCAGCAAACGGAGCCAATCCCCTGTGGTTGGACAACTAGGTTCTTCCATGTTTATTTATGTCTTCCATTAGTAAAATGTTACAAAACATTATTTTATGTCACAGACTTTTGCAGTATTTCCCAGGAGCAGAAGTACTAGGCCAAAAAGGAGGAGGGTTTTTAAGGATCTTTATTCACATTCCCAGATTGCCAGGCTAAATTTGAAGGCAGAATTTTCTTTTTCTTTCTTTCTTTCTTTTTTTTTTTTTTTTTTTTTTGAGACTGAGTTTTACTCTGTTGCTTTGGGTTGAGTGCTGTGCTGTCACAGCTCACAGCAACCTCAAACTCCAGGGTTCAAGCGATCCCCTTGCCTCAGCCTCCCGAATAGTTGGGACTATGGGCTCCTGCCAAACACCTGGCTACTTTTTCCTTTTTCAGTAGAGACAGGGTCTTGCTCTTGCTAAGGCTGGTTTGGAACTCCTGAGCTCAAGTGATCCACCCCCCTCAGCCTTCAGAGTGCTAGGATTACAGACTGAATCACCACGCCTGGATGAAAGCAGAACTTTCTTAGGAGCCTTCTTTTTTTTTTTTTTCTTAAACTTTGCAACCTCAGCCTCAAGAAGTAACAAGGGAAGGAAACATATTTGGCAGCGGTGTTCCCCAAAGATGACAGGATCCAGGGGAAGGGCTCAGGGAGCTGAGCATACACTTCTCACACCAATGCGGCCCCCTCTCTTCTTTGTAATTAAGCCTCAGGTAATGTTTGCAATCTCTCTGTGTGTTTTCCAGCATATGTCAGGGTGACTGATGGATTCTTCCCACCAACCCAGAGCTGTAAGTACTTTAACCTCCATGAATACACCAACGTCAAGGGCAAACCAAGGGCAGGGACGTGCCAGGCCCTCCCCGCCCAGTCCCTGCCTTCCTTGTACATTTCTCTCTCCCCCCTTCACCCCTGCCTCCTCCTGTTCCTCTCAAAATCATCTGCAAGATGGGCCCAGGGCCGTCGTTCAGCACCATAAGTAAAACTATTCTTAGGTTACAAGCTGCCAGAATTTTGAAGCAAGTGCATGTAAATATTTCATTTCTGACAGTGAGAGTTATTAAGAGAAACCTCGTGCGTTTTCGAGAAGAATTTTAAGAGACATGTATTCATTGGACATGTCTGGAGCCTACAAAATTTGGTTGGGGCGGGAGATGAATAGCGTCCATGAATGGGCTCTTTCTTTTTTTACGCTTACATTTTAGAATTTGAGATGCGTCCCGGCAGCTCGGCGGCTGGAACCAAGTCCTGGGCTACAACAGAAGAGAGGGGCGACGGGGAGACGGGGGCCGCCTGCTCTCAGGAACGCCCCTTTAGGGCGTCTGCCGGCCCCCTGCTCCATTGAACGCAGTGGGGCTGGAGTTATGAGCTACAGGTTGACATCCTTCCCCCGTAACCTGGGGCTGCTTTGACGGCTGCTACTGCTACAGTTTTTACACAAAACCAAGGCTGCCCATTCTCAGTCTCTTCGAATCTACACAAAACAGCAAGCTAAATCTGTGTGTTTACTTCCATATGTGGAAACTGAGGCTCAGAGTGGGAAGGCCACTTTCTCCTGGTCATGCCACAGCTTGTATGTGGCAGCGTGAGAATTTCTAAAGCTCAGGTGTTTCTGACTCCAGAGCAGCTCAGCACCTTTCACTGGCTGGAGATCGAGTTGACTGCTCTGGGCATCCTCATAGGACCGTAACTAAGGAAAATTTCATGTGGAAAATCACCAACAAGGGCATGAGTGCTCATGGTTTTGTGAAAGAGCAGATGAAGCTCAGTGCTTACCATGTGCCAGGGACTGTGCGAACCCTCTGAACAACACATTTTACTTAATTCTTATAACCATCTTGCAAAATACTATAATTTCCATTTTACAAGTATCAAATTATAGGCTTAGACAGGCTAAATACCTTTTATCGTGGTCACCTATTGTCATGCAACAGAATATCCCAAAACTTAGTAACCGTTTACTGGGTCACAAATGTGAGCTGGGCTTGCTGGCCGTGAGTTGACTGAGTTTTCTTGGTGGCGTTCAGCTGGCTGGCACACGGGCGGGAAGGCTGGAAGTTGTGGCTCCACTGGGACCGATGGCGAAATGCTGAGTTGTTGCCTCTGCCATTTCAGCTGAGAGCACCCGGGGAGTGTTTCGGGGGACAGGAGTAGATGCTGCCTGTTTGTAAGTGTCCAGAAAGTGGCACAGCCCCCCTTCTGCTGCCGTTAGTGATGGGCTTTTGAGACCCTGCCTAGATTCAAGAGAGGGGGACCCAGACCCTACTGCTCAATGGGGCAAGTACCAAAGAACACATGAACACTTTTAATTCAACACCCTTGCCCAAGATTGCACATCTAGAAAGTGGGACAAGTAGGTTTAGAAGGCAGACCTTGGCTGCAGAAGAGCACTTAGTGTTCCGGCATCCGAGCTCTGAAACCATAGCAGGTGGAGCCCTGGACTGCAGGTCGGATGCGGGAGCCCTGAGGTTGCTGTTCAAGAAATAATATTGAGGCTGCATAATATTCCAAGGTGTACATATACCACAATTTATTAATCCATTCGTGGGTTGAAGGGCACTTATGTACACCACGGAACTTTATGCAGCCTTAAAGAAGATGGAGACTTTACCTCCTTCATGTTTACATGGATGGAGCTGGAACATAGTCTTCTTAGCAAAGTATCTCAAGAATGGAAGAAAAAGTATCCAATGTACTCAGCCTTACCATGAAGCTAATCTATAGCTTTCATATGAAAGCTAAAACCCAATTATAGCACAAGAATATGAGGAAAGGGGACAGGGAGGGGAGGGGAGGGGGGAGGATGGGTGGAGGGAGGATAATTGGTGGGACCACGCCTACGGTGCATCTTAGAGGATACAGGTGAACTTACTAAATGCAGAATATAAATGTCTGAACACAATAACTAAGAAAATGCCATGAAGGCCATGTTAACCAGTTGGATGAAAATATTTCAAGTTGTATATAAAACCAGCACATTGTACCCCATGATTGCATTAATGTACACGGCTATGATTTAATAAAAAAGAAAGAAATATTATTGAATCCACAATACTACCGTGGGGCGGGGCCCCCCAATTCCTGGATTCCAGAGAAGCAAACTCTCTCCGATCAGGACGGTGACTTCCTTAAAGCCACCCACTGCTGAATGGCAGGAACCCTGTTTGTCTAATTCTACAATCCAGGCAGGCGTTTTTCTGTGTTACCACTCTGACAACCAAATTTTGAAGTATTCTGTTTACACCAGTGGCAACACCTGAGTCAGTTCAAGGAGCAGGGTTGCTTCAGCTGGATGAAGATTTCCTAATGTGCTCCCTGGTCCCTTTGGTCCTGCTGACTGTGCAGAGTGGGTGAGGAGTGAAGTGTTTTCCTATTATCCCAGAGTGGATCTTTAGGACCCAAATGTGAAGACAGAGATTGTCTGAGCATCTCTGACAAAAAACGATGGGGTTCAGATAATGCCCCAGACCTGTGTAAGAGAAACGAAGCCAGCTCTGCTATTTCCAGTGTCCACTAATTTATAGATCAGAGAGGATTCAGGAAGAGAGAGGAGTTATGAGTTACAGGTTGACATCCTTCCCCCATAACCTGAAGAAAAGCCAAGCTCCAGGCGACCTCCTTTAGGTCCTGGGAGGCCAGCAAGGCAGAGGCTCGCTCTGCTCCTCCAGCATCTTTGATATCCGCCCCTCTGTGCTCGTCTGAGCAGAGGGAGAAGGGAGGGTACAGAGGAAAGAGAAAGCTCCAGGCTCCGCTTTGCTCCTGTGCCTGTGGCCAGGTGAGGACTTGTGAGTTTCCTGAGGGTTGCAAAGAAACCACAGAGGAGCTGTGTTTGAGCCACATAGCTGTGCACCAAGAGGCCCAGCTGCAAAGGGGGGGGGCATCCTCAGCATCAAAGGCAGTGGTCACCAGGAGAGTTAGGAAGAGGTTGAACAGAAGTGGGTTTCCTATCAGGGAACGGTGACGAGGGGGCTCATGCAAAGCAGCACTGCAGTGGGGGCTGGGGCAGGGCTGCAATCTCTGTGCACCAGCGCCATCTTCTCCTCTTTGACACACAGCCTGACTGCCCGTCCTAACCCCCTTGCCATTAGAGGTGGCCGTGTGACAGAGCTCAAGCCAATAGAAGCTGAGCTGGATGACACGTGGCTCTTCTGGGTCTTGGTCCATAAAAACCACCTGGTCACATCCCTCTGTGTATCATCCTCCTTCTGGCTGGTTGGAATGAAGATGGCCCTGGTGACCTTGGAAACTCCTCTTAAAGATGGCAGAGCCCATGGTCATGTCTGACGTTTTCTCCCACCTAGGACCCTTACGTGAGCAAGAGATGAATGTCCGTTGTGTTGCAATGCTACACATTTGCTTCCGTTTTGCTACTGTCGCTTAGATGTTCCTGACAAATGCAGGTAGAGTTCACCCTCAGGACTCCCCCGAATCCACCTGTGCCCCAGGAAGGCACCAGCATGAGGACACCTTCCATCAGAGGACATCGATGGCTGCTGACATTAGCCGGACCATGGACAGTAGCAGGTGATTTCATTTGCTGCATGCCCAGGTGGAAATGTTTTACCTTTCTTCTCTCGAAGCCATCTTCGATCCGGTGGCAGAGCTGTAACAACCAGAAAACCAAATGAGACACAGCATGTGGGGGGAAAGACCACCTTCTCCCCAGTCGGGACTTCTGACGGACGCCTGCATTTTGTGTGAGACCCGAGTTTTACAATGAGCTAGACAGGATTTCTCAGGCTGGAGAATGACTGGGAAGTTCTCTGGGTCTCCCTGAGACGTCCTGACGTCACTAAAAGGAAAACTGGGCCAACGGGGTCGTTTCTGGAAAGAGAAAACCTCCGTGTTTGTGTCTGTGGATTCCACACGCTGGTGTCATACGGTCCCATAAACTGGTTCTGTCAAAGCCACAGACAGCCTGGTGAGGCCACTTGGTAGACCGCAGGGTGTGCAGATTTGAGATTTTCACTTGAAGGACTGTCACCTGAGTCACATGTCCCCAAGGCCTCTACCTGGAATCCCTTTTTAAGGGACACAGCAACGTCACAGGCAGTGGCTTCCTGGTTGGACACAGTGGTGTCATTTGCTGATGGGGAAAGCAATCTGAAGGCCAGCAGCACGGCGCTCGAGGAGGGGTGTGAATATTCTGTCTTCCTGCCTGGCCGGCCACACACGGCTTTGTCATCGGCACAGCCACAGAGACCTGCCCTGTGAGTTCTGGAGGAAGGGCAGACAGGAGAGAGAGAGAGGCAGAGGGCTGTGTCTGTAAAGGAGTCGGAGATAGGATAACGTCCAGCCGGGGACCAGCAGTCACCATGTGTCTGGTTTTGCAGAGCCACGCGGGGAACCCTGTCCGGAATCACAGAGACCCGCGTTCAGTCCATGGCTCTACTAGTAGCCAGGGAAGGAATTAAACCTCTGATCCTTATCTGGATCCACTTCAAGTGAGCTCTGTGCATTGAAGGAACTAATAAATTCCCTTCTGTGCTTAAGCCATTTTGTGTTGTTTCTGTCCCACACCACACAAAGAGACTTTGCTGCCACCACCCTGCAAAGTTAAACAGTAGCACTCGCACGGTTCGGCTCAGAAGGCTCAGACGACAGGCCACTTCGGACCCTGAGTATCCCAGATGGCGTTTGCCCATCTCAGGGTGGAGGGAGACCAGGTGGCTGTGTCTGGGCGCCGGTCTCCCCCCATCAGTAAACTGAGTCCTTGTGGGGGCGTCCCAGGAGGGACCCCATGGCTATGCATGTGGCCAGAATCCCTGCCCTGGTCGCCCCGGCATCTTTGAAGTCCAACCTGTGTGCAGACACTGCTTCTTACTCTCCCTAGAGTGGCCTCATGAAAAGCTCTTGAAGTCCCCGATCTCAGTTTCCCCAGGGAAAACGTGGCAGGAGCACTGGTTCCAAACACCAAGAAGAGGGCGGAAAAGGAATCGCATGTGTGTATCGGGTTCCCAGCGCAAACGAGGAGGAAACCCTTCATGTTGGTCCTGGTGATTTCAAACACACGCAGAGAAGCGGAAGCAGGGGAAGGGAGCTGATTAAAGGGATGGGAAATAGCTGAAACAAAGCTTTAAAGAGTGTCCTGCTGGAAGCTGCCCACATCCTTTCTGTGCCCCGCGCTGGCCCGCAGGATGGCCCGCCTCAAACATGGCTCTAATCATATCAGCCCCCTGCTGGAAACGCTCTGATGGCTGCTGCCGCTGGCAAGATAAAAGCCAAACGCTGCAGCCCGGCGCCAGCAGCCCTCGGGGAGCCAGGCCTCCTCCCGCCAGCCTCTGCAGTCCACCCAGACTCGGCCGACCTGCAGCCCAGCCACAGCGGGTTACAGACAGGCCCTGAGGTCTGTGGCTACATTTCTGAATATGCCATGCACTGTGAGTTTTGGAAGTGAGTCCTAGCATTTAACACAATTATGCCTATAAAATCCACCCCGAATTTAGTAGAGAGAGGGTTCCAGCTACCTCAGTAAATTTTGCCATTTGCTCTTCATTTATTTATTCAATAGGTAAATTTATAATTTATAAGTTAAACACAATTTATCACTGGTTGACTGCAAGCCCCACCACTCTCTATCGCCTTACTAAGGCCCCAAATTCTCCTCCCTACCACTCCCTGTGCGTGAGATGGTTCTTCCCAGTCCCCCCTTAGTGAGAAAAATTTGCCAACCTTTCTATAAGTCTCTTATTAACCGAGGCAGAATAAAGCTATATTTTACTCATATTTTAAGTTTGTGTTTGCTTTTACAAAGGAATAGTCTCATAGCAAAATTTCTGAATAATTCAGAAAAAGAGAAAGTTCCCCATGACTTTCCTTAACCCACTACTTCCCAGTCAAGTTCTAGTTTCCTCAGAAATAAACCTTTCATCAGTTTGAGATGCATCTCCCTTGAAATTGTTCAGACATATATCTACGTGGGGGGTGGGGAGGATTACACAATGCGTATATATGAATACTTGAGTTATTGTTTAGAAACTGGCACCCTCTTACGAACACTGTTCTGTAGCTTTTATTTTTCACTCATAGTATGTGCTATAGAGTTTCTAATGTTAGAACGTCAGGATCCTTCCTTTCCCATGCCCCGTAACATTTTATAATACGGACATAGCATCTTTGATTTGGTATAAGGATCATAAGCCGACAGTGCAACAGCCACATCCAGACTCTCGTATGAGTTTCCTTTGTCTAGAAGAATATTTTGCCTGTTACACATTGAATGCAAATGGCTTTGGAAGAGTTAGGAAATCTCTAGTTTCTTCATAGGCACCACCCCCCTACGGCCTTAAGGCAGCTGAGTGAGACTCTATATTTTAAACATTGTAATTTTTTAACCACGTATTGCTGTCATGGACACTGCTGTAATGAATAGGGGTGTGTAGGCCTCTTTATGTTTGTGAGCATTTACCTAAGGTAGGTGCAAGAAGTACTCTTGCCTGATAAGGGGGGAGAAAAAGGGGGCTACACACAAAGTACGTGAATTACTCAAAGTTGGAAACACAAAAATTGTGAACTGGAAGACATCAGAGTAGTCAGCCGAGGACTGGGCTGCCCACATGCTCGGTTGAGCAGAGAGAGTATTTCCACCCAAGACTTACAGCTATTCAATGTCATATTTATCCCTTGCATGTTCTGGTTGGATTTCAGCAAGGAAACGTATGCTCATGCACACACACGCACACACATATGAAGTTATGTAGGCACCTGTTGTACTCGTGGCTCGGGGTGTGGCCTATGTCTGAGGAATCAACTGTTCTCCTGGCCGCAGCACTGAAAGGCCCCAGAGGACAGAGGAGGGAGGGGAGGCTCCAGCCATTGACATTTGACATCCATCATGCCTCATGGTGTTTCCTCATGGCTGGGCAAAGCCTTCGGCCACAGCTAATGGACTCTTGCGGCCGAGGTCAGTGTGAAGTCTGGCCTTCTGCTTAGGAGACTAATAATGCATGAAAGCTGTTTAGTGGACAGCAGCCCTGCTGAGCCCCCGGTCCGATACCTCGGGGTGAGCATGGGCGGTGCTTAGGCTGGGCTATGATGGTGAGCTGCAGAGGCTGTGCCTGGCGATCTTCAGCCCTGTGTTGGATTTACAGCTGTGAGCTGATGTTGCTCTGTGTCCTAGCCAGCTCAGACTGCCATGACAAAACATCACAGACTGTGTAGCCTAACCAGCAGAAAAGCATTTCTCATGGTTCTGGAATCTGAAAGTTCAAGGTCAAGGAAGCAGCAGAGCTGGTGTCTAGTGAGGGCTTTCTCATGGGGTTGCAGATGGTACATTTCTTCTGTGTCTTCACAAGGCCTTTTGTGGTTTGTGCAGGTAGAAAGTAGGAAGAGAGAGGAAAAAAAAAAAGGAGGGGAGGGCTCGGCACCCGTAGTACAGTGGTTATGGCACCAGCCACATACACGGAGGGTAGTGGGTTTGAACCTGGCCGGGACCAGCTAATCAACCGCAACAACAACAACAAAAATAGCCGGGTGTTGTGGTGGGCGCCTGTAGTCCCAGCTACTCAGGAGGCTGATGCAAGAGAATCGCCTGAGCCCAAGAGTTGGAGGTGGCTATGAGCTGTAATGCCACAGCACTCTACCGAGGGCAACATGGTGAGACTTTATCTCAAACAAACAAACAAATAAATAAATAAATAAAATAAAATAAAGGTGATATGGGCTGGTCTGAAGGTACTGATTTATCTCACCTGCTTGTTCACAGTCAGTTACGGACTGAACTCCTTGTTCTACTCTTTCCCCCACTTCTCACTACTGCACTTGACTAGTCTTTTAAAAAGTGGGGGAGTTCCAGGAATGGATTAACAAACTATGGTATATGTACACTATGGAATACTATTCAGCCATTAAAAAAAATGGAGACTTTACAGCCTTTGTATTAACCTGGATGGAAGTGGAACACATTATTCTTAGTAAAGCATCTCAAGAATG
>CAUYRH010092364.1:0-14188 GCA_963574655.1 Perodicticus potto | reverse complement strand
TTGTGGTGGGTGCCTGTAGTCCCAGCTACTCAGGAGGCTGAGGCAAGAGAATCGCCTAAGCCCAGGAGTTGGAGGTTGCGGAAGAACAGGGCAGACAGGATCCACATATGCCCCTGCCTATGTTGCAGGTGTGGGAGAAATTCTGTCACCAATTTCCATCCTTCCTCTCTTCAACAGCAACAGATTTTTTTTTTTTTTTTTTGAGACAGAGTCTCACTTTGTCGCCTTTGATAGAGTGCCGTGGTGTCACAACTCAGAGCAACCTCAAACTCCTGAGCTCTAGTAATTCACACGCCTTGGCCTCCCAGAGTGCTAAGATTACAGGCATGAGCCACCTCACCCAGCCAGCAATAGATTTAGTTGGGTATATGGCTACCCCCAGCAAGCCTAACTTCTCCAGAATTCCTTGCAGCCAGTTATGGTCATGCGACTAAACTCTGGTCCACGGGGTGGGAGTGGAAGTAACACTGGAGCCTCAAGTCTTCCTGGTTCCTTAGTTCTTATGACCCATTCACCTGCTGGGAGACCAAGAACCAGAGGACCCTTCCAAGTCTATGTGCAGAGGCCACTGGGTGAACGAGGCTACCTGCCAGACCAGATTGTTCAGTGACAGAAATGTACCCCACCTCACTCAAGCCTCCATTCTTCAGAACTGCTTTGCTGCAGCAGCTCAGTGTGTCCAGTACTTTAATATAATCTAAACAAGCTTCTTTTTTTTTTGTAGAGACAGAGTCTCACTTTGTCATCCTCAGTAGAGTGCTGTGACATCATAGTTCACAGCAACCTCCAGTTCTTGGGCTTAGGTGATTCTCTTGCCTCAGCTTCCCGAGTAGCTGGGACTACAGGTGCCCACCACAACGCCTAGCTATTTTTTTGTTGCAGTTTGGCTGGGGCCAGGTTCGAACCCACCACCCTCCATATATGGGGCCAGCGCCCTACTCACTACTCACTGAGCCACAGGCGCCGCCCTAAGCAAGCTGCTTCTTTTTTTTTTTTTTTTTTTGAGACAGAGCCTCAAGCTGTCACCCTCGGTAGAGTGTTGTGGCATCATAGCTCACAGCAACCTCCAACTCCTGGGCTTCAGTAATTCTCTTGCGTCAGCCTCCCAAGTAGCTGGGACTATAGGCATCCGCCACAATGCCCGGCTATTTTTTTTTTGGTTGTAGTTGTCACTATTGTTTGGCAGGCCCAGGCTGAATTCAAACCCGCCAACTGTGGTGTATGTGGCTGGCACCTTAGCTACTTGAGTTATAGGTGCCGAGCCTAAGCAAGCTTCTTAACCTCCCTGAGTGTTACAGGTTAAATACTTATCCCTGCAAAATTCAAGTTGAAACTTAATCCTAATGCAGCAGTGTTAAGAAGTGGGGCCATTAAGATGTAAGAGGTGACTGATTCATGAGGTCTCTGCTTTCCTGAATGGACTGATGAGATGTCATAAAGAATAGGTACTGATGGCTCGGGAAAGAAAGAGAATCCCGAGCCAGTGTGTGAGCACATTCAGCCTCTTACCTGTGGGGGCATCGGTCACCTTGGGACTCTGCAGAGAGTCCCTATTAGCATCATATTTATGCCATGCGCTGACTGCGCTACTAGAGCTCTTGAGAGTCCCTATTAGCAAGAAGGCCCTCACCAGGTTCAGCCCCTTGACTTTGGGCTTCTTGGCCTCCGTAAATATAAGAAATAAATTCCTTTTCTTTATAGTTACCTAGCTTCAGATATTCTGTTATTAAGCAACAGAAAATAGACTAAGACACCGCATTTCAGCTTTTTCACCTATAAAATGGTAATATTTTCTTCAAAAAGTTACAGGAATTACATAACATACCTGGCACTGGCATATAACAAGTGTTCAATAAACCGTACTTGAATTTACTAAATGAATGAAAGAAGGGATGTGATGTCACTGACATGTATCATAAGCTCCAGAGTGTTCATTTTCTCGACTTTTAAAATTATTTTTAATACTCACCTTCTCCTTCTTAGTGGCAGAAAAACCATAGCTCTGTGTGGCTCCAGCACTGCAGGATAGGAGGCGGCTATGTCTGACTCTCCATCAAGAAGGGGCCCAGAGGACCCACTGAGAGCAAGAAGGGAGGGACAGACAGGCCTGGGCCTGGGTGTGATGCTGCCCGGTGCACCTCCCTAACCACCATGTACCACACACCAACGGAAGCACTCATTCTCTATTATTGTTAGATGCCACTCTCAGATCTGGAGTCATATATTTAAGAAAATTTAAGTAATTTGCAGGGCGCAATGGCTCAGGCCTGTAATCCTAACACTCTGGGAGATGAGTAGATTGCCTGAGCTCACGGGTTCGAGACCAGCCTGAGCCAGAGTGAGACCTTGTCTCTAAAAAAAAAATAGCTGGGAGTTGTGGCAGGCACCTGTAGTCCCAGCTACTTGGGAGTCTGAGGCAAGAGAATCACATAAGCCCAAGAGTTGGAGGATGCTGTAAGCTGTGACACCACGGCACTCTACTGAGGGGAAAAAGCGAGACTCCGTCTCAAAAAAAAAAAAAAAAAAAAGAAGGAAAGAAAATTTAAAAAATAAAAAACTAAACTAAAATTACAGTCAATCCTTTCCCAAAACAGCAGAACAGGACTTCCAAAGAGACTGGTGATGACAGTACATACATTAAAATGAGACCAGAACCACAGGCAAAACCCAGGACATCTGGGCAAACCCCGACTGATAGACTCCATCAAACTCCTGAGCTTAAGCAATACACCCACCTCAGCTGCCCAGAGTGCTAGGATTATGGGAATGAACTACCATGCTGGGCCACTTTCTTATATATATATATTTTTTGAGATACAGTCTCATTATGTTGCCCTTGGTAGAGTGCCTTGGCATCATAGCTCACAACCTCAAAGTCTTGGGCTTAAGCAATTCTCTTGCCTCAGCCTCCCAAGTAGCTGGAACTACAGCCACCCACCACAACACCCGGCTATTTTTTGTTGCAGTTGTTTGTTGTTTAGCTGGCCCAGGCCGGGGCTCGAACCAGTCAGCCTCTGTGTATAAGGCTGGCGCCATAACCACTGTGCTACGGGCGCTGAGCCATCTTAAAAATTTTAAAATCAGTTTGTCAAGGCCCTGCATGGTGGCTCATGCCTGTGATCCTAGCACTCTGGAAGGCTGAGGTGGGTGGAGTGCCTGAGCTCACAGGTTGAGCCACAGAGAGATTTCGACTCAAAAAATAGCCGGAAATTGTAGTGGGTGCCTGTAGTCCCAGCTACTCAGGAGGCTGAGGCAAGAGAATCGTTTGCGCCCAAGAGTCTGAGGTTGCTGTGAGCTATAACGCCATGACACTCTACCAAGGGCAACAAAGTGAGACTCTGTCTCAAAAAAAAATAAATAAATAAGTAAAATCAGTTTGTCAGTTCCACTCTCTCTTCCACCCCTTAGGTTTTTGACTAAGATCACATTGAATTTCTAGATCAGTTTGAGAACTGGCATATTTATAACTGTGACTTCACCAATCCCAAACCAGGGTATATCTGGGAGGCTGAGGCAGAAGGGTCCCTATGTTTTAGTTTACTAATTCCATCTTCATTGTTTAATCCACATAATAAGTTTTTATCTTCAACTGTTTATTTCTGAAAGTTCTATTTAAATCATTTTAATATTTTGCTTTTTGTTACTAACATTTGTTCTATTTTGTATTTCTTTAAACATTTCATACATAATTAATATATACTGTGTCTGATTATTCAGTATCTGGAGGCCAAAGGCATCTAATTATGCTAACTCTTCCCCATAATGGCTTGTTTGTGTCTCTATGGATATTCTGATTTATAAGCTCAAGTTTGTTTAAATTTATTCTATAGAAATCCTCAGGGCACACCTCTTGGGAACGGGACACAATTATAAGAAGGAATTTACCTAACAAATGCAATCAGTGTAACCA
Organism: Perodicticus potto; assembly: GCA_963574655.1. Classification (NCBI taxonomy): domain Eukaryota; kingdom Metazoa; phylum Chordata; class Mammalia; order Primates; family Lorisidae; genus Perodicticus; species Perodicticus potto. Next base: position 10,278 of record CAUYRH010092364.1, on the reverse strand, counting down.
AATTCTGTGTAGTCTCAAAGAATCCCAAACAATAAAAAAAACAAAATTAGACATTGATATGAGTGAAAAATAAACCTCTTTTTTTTTTTTTTTTGAGACAGAGTCTCACTTTGTCACCCTTGGTAGAGTGCTGGGGCATTACAGCTTACAGCAATCTCAAACTTTTGGGCTCAAGTGATTCTCTTGCCTCAGCCTCCCAAGTACCTAGGACCGCTGGCACCTGCCATAGCATGCGGTAATTTTTTTTTTTTTTTTTTTTTTTAGCAATGGTGTCTTGCTCTGGCTCGAGCTGGTCTCGAACCTGTGAGCTCAGGCAATCCACCTGCTTTAGCCTCCTAAATGCAGGGATTACAGGCATGAGCCACCACACCCAGCCCAAACCTCTATCCTTAGGACTCTGTGGATTTTTTTTTTCTTGCAGTTTGGCCGGGGCTGGGTTTGAACCTGCCACCCTCAATATGGGGCCGGCACCCTACTCACTGAGCCACAGGCGCTGCCCAGGACTCTGTGGATTTTATAAAATCCTCCACTGAACATGCTTTCCTCTGAAGATCTGTTTTGTTAGCAAGAAGCAATAGACAGAGGCGGCGCCTGTGGCTCAGTGAGTAGGGCGCCAGCCCCATATAACAAGGGAGGTGGGTTCAAACCCAGCCCCAGACAAACTGCAACAAAAAATAGCCTGGCGTTGTGGCAGGCGCCTATAGTCCCAGCTACTCAGGAAGCTGAGGCAAGAAAATCCCCTAAGCTCAAAAGCTGGAGATTGTTTTGAGCTATGATGTCACAGCACTCTATCAAGGGCTACAGAGTGAGATTCTGTATCTAAAAAAAAAAAAAGGGCGGTGCCTGTGGCTCAGTGGGTAGGGTGCTGGCCCCATATACCAAGGGTGGTGGGTTTGAACCTGGCCCCGACCAAACTGCAACAAAAAAATAGCCAGGCACTGTGGCAGGTGCCTGTAAGTCCCAACTACTTGGGAAGTTGAGGCAAGAGAATCACCTAAGCCCAAGAGCTGGAGGTTGCTGTGAGCTGTGACACCACAGCACTCTACTGAGGTCAACAAAGTGAGACTCTGTCTCTTAAAAATAAATAAATAAAGCAATAGAGAGCTACCATAATGCTTACTGCTCCTTTTTCCTTTCCTTTCCTTTTTTTTTTTTTTGTTTTGTTTTGTTTTACAGTTTTGGCCGGGGGCAGGCTTGAACCCACCACCCCCGGTACATGGGGCTGGTGCCCTACTACTTGAGCCACAGGCGCTGCCCTCCTTTTTCTTTTTTCTCCTTTGCCTCTTGCATAGTTATCTTAATTTTTTTTTTTTTGAGACAGAGCCTCAAGTGGCATCACAGCTCACAGCAACCTCCAACTCCTGGGCTCAAGCAATTCTCCTGCCTCTGTCTCCCAAGTAGCTGAGACTACAGGCGCCTGCCACAATGCCCGGCTATTTTTTGGTTGTAGTTGTCATTGTTGTTTGGCAGGCCCAGGCTGGATTCGAACCCGCCAGCTCAGGTGTATGTGGCTGGTGCCTTAGCTGCTTGAGCCACAGGTGCCAAGACAGTTATCTTAGTTTTTAACATACCAAAGTGTTCACAGGAAATTATATTTATTATAATTTATCTAGCATCAGATTGGATTGAAACAGGAGAGCCTTTTAAGAGCATCTAGAATGTTCATTGCAGCCCAATTCGTAATTGCTAAGTCATGGAAGAAGCCCAAGTGCCCATCAACCCATGAATGGAATAATAAATTGTGGTATGTGTACACCATGGAATATTATGCAGCCTTAAAAAAGATGGAGACTTTACCTCTTTCATGTTACATGGATGGAGCTGGAACATATTCTTCTTAGCAAAGTACCTCAAGAAGGGAAGAAAAAGTATCCAATGTACTCAGCCCTACTATGAAACCAATTTATAACTTTCATATGAAAGCTATAACCTAACTATAGCCCAAGAAGAAGGGGAAAGAGGAGAGGGAGGGAGGAGGAGAGGGGATGATGGGTGGAGGGAGAGTAATTGGTGGGACCACACCTACGGTGCATTTTATGAGGGTATATGTTAAATTTACTAAGTGTAGAGTATAAAAGTCTGAACACAATAAGAAAATGCGGTGAAGGCTATGTTAACCAGTTTGATGAAAATATTTCAAATGGTATATAAAACCAGCACATTGTACCCCACGATTGCATTAATGTACACAGCTATGATTTAATAAAAAAAAAAAAAAAAAAAAAAAAAAAGCATCAAAGACGGCTGGACGCATAATCTCACCTACCCGGTCTTGACATCTACATGTGTATGTGTCCTGAGTGAAAACAGTTACAGTATATGCTCTGCTTCACATGGTCCCTGCAAATGAGCCAGAACATGCACCTCACTACATTTAAATGGACTACACTTTGGCTTGGAGAAACCAAGTAACCTGCCACAGATACAAAGAGCATCTCAAAACCAGACACAGGGGGATCAAAAAACAACCAAAAGACAATAGACCATAAGCACACCTTCAAAACTGTATTTTTTGTTGTCACATAACTTTCAAATTTGACCAATACAGGATATTTGTGTAAATTATACAATAAAGCAGAATCAAATTGAAATGAAAATTTATCTTACCGTCTGTGGAAATTTCTTGTTTAAATTTTGTATTTAGGCAAAACAGAAAAACATCTGTGGTTTTTTCTTGGAGTATATGTGACTTCAAGGAAGACTTTTTCATTCAGTAGATTTATAATCTTTTTACCTGAAAAATAAGAAGAAAAAACTAATTGTAAGTTCTTCCTTTGTAAAGTTAACTTACAAAATAGCAGGCAAAAAAGAAAAGGAAACCAAAGAGCAATCTTTATATTTAATATTCAAATTATCAAAACATTTTATGATTAACCAACTGAAATTGTCTTTGCTTGTTCCAAAGAGAGCTTGATACCATTGATATACACTCACACTATGTCTAGTGAACTGGATCAGTGGCTAGAATGTTATACCAAAGAATCCAAGGACATGTGGCTCGGCTCCTGTATCTCAGCGGCTAGGGAGCCACATACACTGGAGCTGGAAGGTTCAAATCCAGTTGAAGCCTGCCAAACAACGACAACTAGAACCAAGAAAATAGCCAGGCGTTGTGGCAGGCGCCTGTAGTCCCAGCCACACTTGGGAGGCTGAGGTAAGAGAATCACTTAAGCCCAAAAGTTTGGGGTTGCTTGAACTATGACGCCACAGCACTCTACCTAGTGCGACAGCTGGAGACTGTCAAAAAAAAAAAAAAAGAATCCAAGGACATGAGAAGGATTTCTGTGCTGTTACAGTTTCCACTTGGATTACTATAGACTATCACCATCAAGAAACACAAATCCCTGCATGCACAGTTCTCTGCTAATCCATCACAACTTCAAGAGGTAAAGTACTCAAAACTGTGGTCTCCCAGTACCATGCCCAAATAAGTAAAGGGCATTCCCTGGCAAAGTAACTGGGTCCGAGGATTGGAGCAAAAACATGTACTTGCAACTATTCATTTTTATCTGCCAGACAGTCATGACTTCATCTACTCTAGAATAGAAGACTTAAGAGACATAACCATCAAATGTAATGCGTATATCTTGTTTGGATCCAATCAGAGCAAATCAACTAGAAAAGGACTTTTTGAAGCTATTGAGAAAATTTGAATATAAACTGCTACAAGATGATAGTAAAATATTACTATGAATTCTCTTAGCTGTAATAATGGCATGGTACTTTCAAAAATATAAGCTGCCCTTTCCTGTTAGAGGCAAGTAAACTATTTGCGGGTGAAAAGACATACCTGGGATTGGATTTTAAAATAACTACACCAGAAAATAAGAACTAAAAAAATTAGAGGGGAATGACAGATACAAAAATGGGCAAAGTGTTAATCACTCTTTTTTTTTTTGAGACAGAGTCACACTATATCACCCTTGGTAGAGTGCTATGGTGTCACAGCTCACAGCAACCTCAAACTCTTGGGCTTAAGCGATTCTCTTGCCTCAGCCTCCCAAGTAGCTGGTACTACAGGCACCCACCACAATGCCCAGCTTTTTTTTTTTTTTTTTTTTTTTGTAGAGACAGAGTTTCACTTTGTTGCCCTTGGTAGAGTGCCGTGGCCTCTCACAGCAACCCCCAGCTCTTGGGCTTAGCTGAGTCTCTTCTTCTCTTGCTCAGCCTCCCGAGTAGCTGGGACTACAGGTGCCCACCACAAAGCCTGGCTGTTTTTTTTTTTTTTTTTTTTGAGGCAGAGCCGTAAGCTGTCACCCTGGTTTGTGTGCTGTGGCATCACAGCTCACAGCAACCTCCAATTCCTGGGCTCAAGCGAGTCTCCTGCCTCTGCCTCCCAAGTAGCTGGGACTACAGGCGCCCACAACACCCAGCCATTTTTTGGTTGGCAACCGTCATTGTTTGGCGGGCCCGGGCTGGATTCGAACCCGCCAGCTCAGGTGTACATGGCTGGCGCCTTAGCCCATTGAGCCACAGGCGCCGAGCCAAGCCCGGCTGTTTTTTATTGCAGTTTGGCCAGGGCCGGGTTTGAACCCACCACCCTCAGTATACGGGGCCGGTGCCTTACCGACAGAGCCACAGGCGCCACCTCCAGCTATTTTCCTTTTTTTTTTTTTAGACAGACTCTCATGCTGTCATCCTGGGTAGAGTGCCGTGGCATCACAGCTCACAGTAACCTCCAACTCCTGGGCTCAAGTGATTCTCCTCTGTTTGCTTCCCAAGTAGCTGGGACTACAAGCGCCTGCCACAGTGCCCGGCTATTTTTGGTTGCAGCTGTCATTGTTGTTTGGCGGGCCCAGGCTGGATTCGAACCCACCAGCTCAGGTGTATGTGACTGGCGCCTTAGCTGCTTGAGCCATAGGCACCGAGCCCCAGCTATTTTTTGTTGCAGTTGTCATTGTTGGTTAGTGGCCCAGGCCCAGTTTGAACTTGCCAACTTCGGTGTATGTAGCTGGTGTCCTAAACACTGTGCTATGGGCGCCGTGCTTTAATCACTGTTTCTATGTGATATAAAAAGAAAGAGGAGGGCGGTGCCTGTGGCTCAGTGAGTAGGGCGCCGGCCCCATATACCAAGGGTGGGCGGGTTCAAACTCAGCCCCAGCCAAACTGCAAAAAAAAATAGCTGGGCATTGTGGCGGGCGCCTGTAGTCCCAGCTCCTCGAGAGGCTGAGGCAAGAGAATCACCTAAGCCCAAGAGCTGGAGGTTGCTGTAAGCTGTGATGCAACAGCACTCTACTAAGGGTGACAAAATGAGACTCTGTCTCTAAAAAAGAAAAAGAAAAGCAAGTGGAGTATTCTATTACCATGTGGCTTGGGGATTTATTTGTCTCTTAAAATCAACCATGTTAGCTAGGACTAGACTCCCTAGAAGCTATCAAGGGAAAAGTAACATTAAAAAATGCTTTGGAGCTTGGCGCCCGTAGCTCAGTGGCTAGGGCGCCAGCCATATACGCCAGTGCTGGCAGGTTCCAACCCAGTCCAGGCCTGCTAAAAACAATAACAACATCAAATAGCTGGGCGTTGTGGCGGGTGCCTGCAGTCCCAGCTACTTGGGAAGCTGAAGCAAGAGAATTGCTTATGTCCAAGAGTTTCAGGTTGCTGTAAGCTATGATGACACAGCACTCTACCGAGGACAACAAAGTGAGACTCTGTCTCAAAAAAAAAAAAAAAAAAAAAAAAAAATTGGGGTGGCGCCTGTGGCTCAAAGGAGTAGGGCCCTGGCTCCATATGCTGGAGGTGGCGGGTTCAAACCCAGCCCCGGCCAAAAACTGCAAAAAAAAAAAAAAAGTGCGGAGGCAAATGCTGTAGCAAATTATCTCAACAATATAGCTAAGATCATTGATGAAGGTGGCTACACTAAATAATAGACTTTTCAAAATAGGTGAACAATCTTATGTTGGAAGAAGAGACCATCTAGAACTTTCATAGTGAGAAAAGAAAAGTTAATGCCTGGTTTCAAAGGACAGGCCAGCTCTCCTTTTTTTGCAGATAAGAGTCTCACTGTTGCCCTAGGTAGACTGCCATGGTGTCATAGCTCACAGCAACCTCAGACTCCTGGGTTCAAGCGATCCTCTTGCCTCAGTCTCTCAAGTACAGGCTTCCAACACAATGCCCACCCAGATTTTATTTTTTATTTTTAGAAGAGACAGGATCTTACTCCTGCTTAGATTGGTCCACTGGTCTCCAACTCCTGAGGTCAAGCAATCCAACCCATCTCAGTCTCCCAGAGTGGTAGGATTACAAGTGTGAGCCACCGTGCCCAGCCTAGGCCAACTCTTATTAAGAGCTAATGCAGGTTCGGCGCCTGTGGCTCAAGCGCCACGTACACCAAATCCAGCCGGTGCCCGCCAAATAACAATGACGGCTGCAACCAAAAAATGGCCGGGCGTTGTGGCGTGCGCCTGTAGTCCCAGCTACTTGGGAGGCGGAAGCAGGAGACTCGCTTGAGCCCAGGAATTGGAGGTTGCTGTGAGCTGTGATGCCACAGCACTCTATCCAGGGTGACAGCTTGAGGCTCTGTCACAAAAAAAAAAAAAAAAAAAAAGAGCTAATGCAGCTGATAACTTTAAATTGAAGCCAGTGTTCATTTATCATTCCAAAACTCCTAGGGTTAAAGAATTATGCTAGGGGTGGCACCTGTGGCCCAAGGAGGAGGTTGCCAGCCCCATATACCGGGGGTGGTGTGTTCAAACCCGGACCCGGCCAAAAACTTTAAAAAAAAAAGAATTATGCTAGGATGGGCATAGTGGCTCACACTTGTAATCCTAGCACTCCGGAAGGCAGAGGCAGGTGGATTGCCTTAGCTCACAGGTTCGACACCAGCCTGAGCCCAGAGCAAGACCTCATCTTTAAAAACAGCCAGGTGTTGGGCGGCGTCTGTGGCTCATCAAGTAGGGTGCTGGCCCCATATACTGAAGGTGGCGGGTTCAAACCCGACCTCTGCCGAACTGCAAAACAGAACTGCAACTCACCCGGGCATTGTGGCGGGCGCCTGTAGTCCCAGCTATTCAGGAGGCTGAGGCAAGAGAATCGCCTAAGCCCAGGAGTTGGAAGTTGCTGTGAGCTGTGTGACACCACGACACTTTACCAAGGGTGATAAAGTGAGACTCTGTCAAAAAAAAAACAGATGGGTGTTGTGGGCTGAGCCCAGAGTTTGAGGTTCCTGTGAGCTATGATGCCAGAACACTATACTAGGGGCTGCAAAGTGAGACTGTGTCTCAAAAAACAAAAATTATGCTAAATTTACTCTGCTTGTGCTGTAAAAATGGAACAAAGCCTAGATGATAACATATCTATCTATAGCACATTTTACTGAATTTGCACATATATATACACATATTTTTTTTTTTTTGAGACAGAGTTTCACTTTGTAGCCCCCGGTAGAGTGCCGTGGCGTCACAGCTCACAGCAACCTCAGACTCCTGGTCTCAAGCAACTCTCCTGCCTTAGCCTCCGAGTAGCTGGGATTGCAGGGGCTTCTCACAAGGCCCAGCTATTTTTAGAAGTGGGGTCTTACACTAGCGCAGGCTATTCTCGAACTCCTGAGCTTAGGCAATCCACCCGCCTCAGGTAATTTTTCTATTTTTTATAGAGATGGTGTCTCACTCTTGCTCACACTAGTCTCAAACTCCTAAGCTCAACTGATCCTCCAACTTTGGTCTCCCAGAGTGCTAGGCGTCGTAGGTGTGAGCCACTGCACCCAGCTTATTTTACTGAATATTTTATTTTATTTTATTAATTTTATTTTATTTTTTTGAGACAGAATCTCAAGCTGTCACCCTGGTTAGAGTGCCGGGGCATCACAGCTCACAGTAACCTCCAATTCCTGGGCTCAAGCGAGTCTCTTGCCTCTGCCTCCCAAGTAGCTGGGACTATAGGCGCCTGCCACAACACCAGGCCATTTTTTGGTTGTAGCCACCATTGTTGTTTGGTGGGCCTAGGCTGGATTCGAACCTGCCAGCTCAGGTGTACGTGGCTGGCACCTTAGCCCATTGAGCCACAGGAGCCAAGCCTTACTGAATATTTTAATCCCACTGTTGAGACTCACTTCTCAGAAAAAAAGTATTCCTTTTAAAATATCCTGCTCATGGGTGGCTCCTGTGACTCAGTGAGTAGGGTGGCAGCCCCATATACCAGAGGTGGTGGGTTCAAACCCAGCCTGGGCCAAAAACTGCAAAAAATAAAAGAAAATAAAATAAAGTGGCTCTTAAAAAAAAAAATCCTGCTCACTCAAAATGCACTCAGAACTCACCCAAGAGTTCTAATGGAGATGTTCCAAGAGATTAATGTTTTCATAACTACTACCACAACATCCATTCTGTAGCCCATGAATCAAAGAGTAATTTCAACATTCAAGTCCTGTTATTTAACAAATATATTTTGTGGCTCGGCACCTGTGGCTCAATGGGCTAAGGTGCCAGCCACGTACACCTGAGCTGGCGGGTTCGAATCCAGCCCGGGCCCGCCAAGCAACAATGACGGCTGCAACCAAAAAAAAAAAAAAATGGCCGGGCGTTGTGGCGGGCGCCTGTAGTCCCGGCTACTTGGGAGGCGGAGGCAAGAGACTAGCTTGAGCCCAGGAATTGGAGGTTGCTGTGAGCGGTGATGCCATAGCACTCTATCCAGGGTGACAGCTTGAGGCTCTGTCTCAAAAAAAAAAAAAAAAAAAAAAATATATATATATATATATATTTTGTAGGGTGGTGCCTTTGGCTCAAAGGAGAAGGGCGCTGGCCCCATATGCTGGAGGTGGTGGGTTCAAAACCAGCCCCGGCCAAAAAACTGCCAAGAAAAAAGATCCTAAGAGACAAAACAAATATATTTTGTAAAGATATAGCTGTCAGCTGGATGCGGTGGTTCTTGCCTGTAATCCTAGCACCTGAGAGGCCGAGGCACGTGGAATGCTTGAGCTCTGGAGTTTGAGACCAGTATGAACAAGAGTGAGACTTCATCTCTACCAAAATTAGAAAAATTAGCCAGTTGTTGTGGTAGATGCCTATAGTCCCAGCTATTTGGGAGGCTGAGGCAAGAAGACTACTCAAGCCCAAGAGTTTGAAGTTGCTGTAAGTCATAATGTCATGGCATGTTACCCAAGGCAACAGAGTAAGATTCTAGCTTTTTTTTTTTTTTTGTAGAGACAGAGTCTCACTTTATCGCCCTCGGTAGAATGCTGTGGCATCATACAGCTCACAGCAACCTCCAACTCCTGGGCTTAGGCGATTCTCCTGCCTCAGCCTCCTGAGTAGCTGGGACTACAGGTGCCCGCCACAACGCCCGGCTATTTTTCTGTTTTGCAGTTCGGCGAGGCAAGGTTTGAACCCACCACCCTTGGTAAATGGGGCCGGCGCCCTACTCGATGAGCCACAGGTGCCGCCTTTTTTTTTTTTTTTTTTAATTAATTAATTTTTTTTTGTAGAGACATAGTCTCATTTTACCGCCCTCTATAGAGGGTTAGGGCGGAATATAGCTCACAGCAACCTCCAACTCCTGGGCTTAGGCGATTCTCTTCCCTCAGCCTCCCGAGTAGCTGGAACTACAGGCGCCCACCACAATGCCTGGCTATTTTTTTTATTGCAGTTGGGTATTTTTTTTATTGCAGTTTTTTTTATTGCACCCTTGGAATATGGGACCGGCACCCTACTCACTGAGCCACAGGCGCCAGCCCCATATACCAAAGGTGGCAGGTTCAAACCTGGCCTCGCTGAACTGCAACACAGAAAAATAGCCGGGTGTTGTGGTGGGCACCTGTAGTCCCAGCTACTGGGGAGGCTGAGGCAAGAGAATCGCCTAAGTCCAAGAGTTGGAGGTTGCTGTGAGCTGTGTGACACCACAGCACTCTACCGAGGGCGATAAAGTGAGACTCTGTCTCTACAAAAAAAAAAAAAAGCTATAGCTGCTATAGATAGTGACTCCTATGGATCTAAGCAGTCAACTGAAAACTTTGTGGAAAGGCTCGGCGCCTGTAGTCCCAGCTACTTGGGAGGCAAAGGCAGGAGACTCGCTTGAGCCCAGGAATTGGAGGTTGCTGTGAGCTGTAATGCCACGGCACTCTATCCAGGGTGACAGCTTGAGGCTCTGTCTCAAAAAAATAAAATAAAAACCTTCTGGAAAAAAAAATCACTTTTCGGCTCGGCGCCTGTGGCTCAACGGGCTAAGGCACCAGCCACGTACACCTGAGCTGGCGGGTTCGAATCCAGCCCGGGCCCGCCAAACAACAATGACGGCTGCAACCAAAAAATGGCCAGGCGTTGTGGCGGGCGCCTGCAGTCCCAGCTACTT
>CAUYRH010092360.1:0-17672 GCA_963574655.1 Perodicticus potto | reverse complement strand
TTAGAATGTGTGCTGCTCCAATATGTCAATGACGTCCTTTTAGGGCACCAAACCCAGGAGGGCTGCGCCCAAAGCACAGATTGTCTTTTATGACGTCTAGAGGTATGTGACTATAAAGTGTCCAAATGAAAGGCCCAGATTTGCCAGCGGCAAGTACGTTATCTAGGATTTACTATTCAGCAGGGGGAGAGGACTGTAGGCATGGAACAGAGGCAGGTCATTAATCACTTCCCCTACTCTAAGAGCCAAAAGCAGGTTCGGGAATTCCTAGGCGCAGTCGGCTTTTGTCATCTTTGAATCCCCAACTTTGCCATCTTGGCTAAGCCCTTGTATTAGGCAACTACAGGAGAGAAAGGAGAGCCCTTAGAATGGGGAGGAGAACAAGAACATGCCTTCTCCCAGCTAAAAGTGAGGCTGATAAATGCACCCGCATTGAGGCTACCAGACTTGGCCAATCCCTTCACTCTGTATATCTCAGTGAGAGGAAAGATGTCTGTGGGTGTGTTAACCCAGCTGGTTGGGTCCTGGCCAAGGCCTGTAGCCTACCTCTCTAAGCAGTTGGATTGAGTGGCAAAAGGATGGCCACCATGTTTATGGGCTCTAACCGCTACTGCTCTCCTTCTGCAAGAAGCGGATAAGCTGACTCTAGGGCAGGATCTCAGAGTGAAAGTACCCCACTCTGTGGTCACTTTAATGGACACTAAAGGACATTTTTGGCTCTCTAATTTAAGAACACCCTGAACCAAGTCATGTTCCTTCCAGTCAGTAGAAGAGAGACTGAGCATGACTGTTTGGAAATTATAGATAATGTGTATTCTAGCAGACCTGACTTGCATGACCAGCCTTAGACAATTTAATTTAGTTATAGGACAGAGCAAGGTGATCAGTGGGCTAGGTATGCAGTGGTTACCTTAACAGAGACTGTAGAGGCTAAGCCCCTATCGCAAGGAACATCGGCTCAGAAGGCTGAGTTAATTGCCTTGACCCAAGCCTTAGAACTAAGTCAAGGGAAAAATGTTAATGCTTTTCTGACTCTCCAAGTACTCAGGGCATCGTACAAGGAGCAGGGACTATTAAATTCTGGGGAAAAGGACATTAAGTATTAGCAGGAGATGCTTCAGTTACTAGAGGCAGTATGGAAACCCCGGAAGGTGGCATTGATGCATTGTTGTGGACATTAAGGAGATACTTCCACCATCACTAAAGGGAACACTAGGGTCGGTACTGAGGCAAAAAGGGCCAACCAAAGGGCCGTCCAAACCATACTAGGTGTCAAAAGTGGCTCCCCTCATACCATGGGTTCTGGAGATCACCCCATCTACTCCTGGGAGGAGAAGGAATGGTTGGCAGTGGAGAGGAGCCAGGAAGCAGAGAGAGGATGGATAAGAGATGGACGAGTAGCAGTCCCCCAGGTTCTAGGAGCCACCATGGCAACAGGAGTATTTGATGAAGTTGCTGGGCAGGTACTTCTACATCTACCTGCCCTGCCCAGGACTTGGCAGCCCTGGCCAAAACTGTCAGTCTACAGTGTGTCACCTACAGCCAGTTCAACATGCACCAAGGACTAATGGTACCCCCAGGAATCCAGTGGTATGGAGCAACACCCTTCGAGGACTTCCAGGTAGAATTTACTGAAATGCCCAGGCTTAGAGGGAACAAGTACTTGCTGGTGATGGTCTTGGAAGAGGTAAAAGCCTTCCCAAGCAGGATAAAAAGGACTCTTGAAGTGGTAAATGTATGGCCCAGAGAAAATAAGCTACAGCTTTGAATAAATTATAGACCTCAAAGTTTATACAGGGTAAAGTGCATAAACAGGACCAAAAGAGCAGAAATTGGTAAACTCTGCCAGGAAGCAAAGCTTAATTGAATACAGGCTTGCCACTGGTGTTGTTCAAAGAGGCCTCTGTCAATCCTCTGCAATTTAGCAGGAACTCCTAAAAGAACTGGGAAAAACTGAACTGAATAGACAAAAACCCTAGAAAGAGTAGCAAGGAAAATCTCCACTGGGGTAATTAACCATCTTTTCTCTCTGGAGGATCAAGTGGACCAAGTCTAGGTCTAGAATCAGAAACTGGTCCCCCTGAAACCAAGGTAGAAAGGACTTTCCACCATCATCTTGACCACGTGTACAGCAGTGAAGGTGGAAGGAATCCTCACCTGGAGTCATCACAGCTGGCTAAATAGGACTTCACTGCCCCATGGAAAGTAAAGGTAACTTTTAGGACAGTCAACATGCCCTGCTCCAGCCACATACTGGGAGCTGGCTGGTCAACGCATGGCTGAAGCCTTAGGAAACCCCTCGAGGGACTTGTCTTAATTGGACTTTTGGACTTTGGGAGAAGGGGGGAAAAATGTCACAGGAAAAAGTAAAAACTTGTATGTATATTAGCTCACTACCATGGTACTATTAAGGCCTGAGTAGAGAATCCAAGAAGTCACAATCCCTAAGACCTCAGTGCTAAAAAGGAATTAATATCGGCATCTGCAGAAACAAGCTGATATTGAGACCCCAAATTAAAATATATTGGAGTCTCAAAAGCGGGGAATGAGAGAGGATACCCGAGAAGGGTGAAGTCTGGGCGAACAAGTCTTCTCAAGGAGACCACAAGGATACACTTGCAGGGTCCTCTCCACGGTGACTCAGCCCTTAGGAATTTGTAAACCTAACTTCCTGGAACTTGGAAATTTCCAAGTTCTGTGAAATACTGTAGTTCTGTAGGGGCTGGACTAGCATCTCCCGCTTGATTCAAACTGGTCAATGAGAAGGGTACCTGTGGGGTTGAACTTTTTGACTGTTGATAAAAAGGGAAAGATTAAGCCAGACGGGGAGCGCGGCCATTTGGAATTCATCTATGCTGTAAGCTCCCAGCTGGTGAATAAAGCCCTTCCTCTTATAAACATGGTGTTTGGGTGCTTTTTCTCTCTATTGGGCCTTGTCTTCCTGCAACACAGAAATTCAGGCTGATTAGACCAAGATAATACTTGGCTTCTTCAGTAGAGGTTTATTAGTTTTTAACAAAGGTGCATATGCAAAAGATAGTGTTACTTGAATTTCTTCCTCTTTAGGTCCCTGATAGAATCAGATGTTCCTGCCCAAGTAGACCTGCCCTGCCCAGGCAGGATCAAGTTCATGACCCACCCAAGAAGGGTCAGACTCATGTCCCTCTCTGGAAATAGGAATGCTGCCAATTGCTGCCCTCCCTGACCCTTTAAATCGCCATCCACCATAACCCACATGTGGAATTCCTTCCTTGATTTCATCCCACCTGCATCCACATGGAAATAAAGACCACATTGTTTCTACAGAACAGGGATTCTGTTTTCCTTTGTTTTGTGCCTTGGAATAATCCTTCTTCCTTGGGTCCAGAACCTTTCAGTCCTTGGTCACAGAGCAGTGGTAAGACAGGATTTTCATTAGACAGAAGGGAATACAGAAGGGGTGAAAAGCACCAGAGCTTCAGGCAAAAGGTAAAACCTGTTGGAAGTCTCTCACATGGGCCCTTTTCCTAGGGGTATATATTACATTTTTGGCCAGCACTTAATAGGTGGAAAAACATCTTTTCAAATTTAATGAGTGTATTAACAAATGAATGGAATGCAGTTCCTCCTACACTAGGGCAAAGTTATCTAAAGGAAGGGATTAGTGTGTGTTCTTCCTACTCAGGGTGGAACTACCCAATGTTTCAGACTGCTTTGTTTATGGACCTCGCTAGAGTCCAGAGGGTGTGGCCTGGAAAAGGCAGCCTGTTTGTGCATAGAAATAGAGGTCTGATTTCTGAGCTCACCTGGCGTAGAGAACAGGAATCCCTGTCCAGCCCTGAGTGGGGGAATCCTCTATTAAGAGGGTGAAAGAATCCCAAGTTCCCAGGAAGGGTGGATAGAGAGAAAGCCATGGTATTCTGCAGAGGTTTGATAAACAGCCTGTGGTTTATGTAAACACAGGTGGAGGAAGAAACCAGTTCTGTTCAGGAAAAGGAAGTAAACAATGTTTTCTAGGTTAACTGCATTTCAGAAGAGTTTAGTTCCTTCTATTTGTTGACTCTGAAATGCCTGAGGCATCCTGACAGGCAATCAGGTGCCTCCCGTTCCGGGAAGAATGGCCAATCTACAGGTGTTTTCCCAGATTACCTCAGAATTAAGGTGGGGCATTCTGCTGAGAAGTCAACCTATCTACCTCCACATTGGGTAGTTCTTTCCTTAATCCAATAGACACTATGTTTAATCCCTTCTATCTGTTGACTCTGAAATGCCTGGGACATCCTGACCAGGCAAGCAGGTGCCTCTGGATTCTGAACACGGAAGAACTGCCCATCTACAGGTGTTTTCCCTGGGTACCTCAGAATTGAGGTGGGGAATTCTGCCCACATTGCATAGTTCTTTCCTTAATCCAATAGAGACTATGTTGATTTAGGCCTAAATTTCATTTTTTGTAATATTCTATGCACCTTTTCTTCTAATATTCCATAATTTCTAGTTTGTCCTAGGACCTAAGATAAAGCCATTTTGTAATTCCATCTGAAAGCCTGATTTCTACTAAATCTGCTTTGCTTTGTTGGAGCCAAAATTTGAATTTTTATCTCCTCAACACTATGAAATTGACAAAAATTGCATGGTTTTCAGTTTTCTTCTTAGCCTATTTTCCTCTGAAGTTTCATAATTTAGCAAATGACTTCAGGGAAAAATACTGGTCTCATATCTTTAGCTCTCTCTACCCTTTAGGATTTTAGCCCTTCAAGTGTTTTGGAAGAGATTTTTATCTCTCCCAAAAAGAATGCCTGTTAGCTCAGCCTTCTGCCCAGAATATCAGCCTCTGACCTATTCTCAAACTGCCCCAAAGAAAAGGGTGGCCCCAAAAATAACCTCTTACTTCTCTTCCCAAAATCTTTTTTTGACTTTAAACAAGTTTTTATTACAGAGGTTGTCACATAATTGGATATTTCTCTAATTTGTATACAATTATTGTTACTCTCCGTAGAAAGGCTGCTTCATAACTTTTCATCTGGTGATGGCAAGCACTAAAATTCTGATTTTAACAGAAGAATAGTAAAAATGCCTCAGTGATTTAAGTTGAAAGCAGTACATTGGTACATGGCTCTTGCATTCATTATAAGAAATGTATAAATGTCTTTTTATTAAAAATATAAAATATGGGACTTAATTAAACTGAAAAGCTTCTACACAGCTGAGGACACAACAAGTAAATCAATTAGACAGCCTTGAGAATGGAAAAAGATATTTGCACGTTACAAATCTAACGAAGGGTTGATAAGTAAAATCTACAGTGAACTGAAATTAGTCATCAAAAAAAAAGAGCAAACAAGCCCATCTATCACTGTGCACGAGACATAAACAGAACCTTCTCTGAGGAAGATAGATGAATGGCTAACAAACATATGAAAAAAATGCTCATCATACCTAATCATCAGAAAAATGCAAATCAAAACTGAAATGTTGGCTTAGTGCCTATAGCTCAGCAACTAGGGTGCCAGCCACATACACGGGAGCTGGTGGGTTCAATTCCACCACAGGCCTGACAAACAATGATGAGAAGTACAATCAAAAAATAGCAGGGTGTTGTGGCGGGTGCCTGTAGTCCCAGCTACTTGGGAGGCTGAGGCAAGAGAATCACTTAGGCCCAGGAGTTGGAGGTTGCTGTGAGCTGTGATGCCATGGCTTTCTACCCAGGGTGACAGCTTGAGACTCTGTCTCAAGAAAAAAAAAAATAGTAATAATAACTAAAAGGTTCTGAACCCAAGGTTACAATCATTCTGAGATGCAAGGTGAAAGGGATACAGAGATCCAATTCATGTAATTAAAGTGGTTTTTATTCCACCTGGAGTGCCGGTGGGGTGAGATTCCTGACTAGGGAGAAATCCACACGTGGGCTATGGCAGACAGGGATTTAAAGGGTTAGGGCAGCCAGGATTGGTTTCTCCATAGTTTTATCTGGGCAGGTAGGTGGGACAAGGTTAGGGGGGCCTGGATTGGTCTGTTCACTATTTCCTGGGAGGGATATGATTTCCAGGAAAGGAATCCTTCCTGGGTGGGTCAATAACCCGATTCTATCAAAAACCACCCTGAGATATCACCTAACCCCAGTGAGAATGGCCCACATCACAGAGTCTGAAAGTTGAAGATGCTGGAGTAGATGTTGAGAGAAGGGAGCACCTTTATACCGCTGGTGGGACTGCAATCTAATACAGCCTCTTTGGAAAGAAATATGGAGAATCCTCAAAGATCTCAAATTAGACCTCTCATTTGATCTCACAATTCCATCATTAGGCATCTACCCAGAAGGATAAAAAATTATTTTAACATAAGGACATTTGCACTAGATTGTTTATCCCAGCTCAATTTACAATTGTCAAGATGTGGAAAAAAACTAAATGCCCATCAACCCAGGAATGGATTGATGAAATGTGGTATATGTATACCATGGAATACTATTCAGCCATAAAAAGATGGAGACTTTGCATCTTTTGTATTAACCTGGATGGAGCTGAAACACATCCTTCTTAGTAAAGTATGGAAAAAGCAATTATCCAATGTACTCAATACTAATGTGAAGGCAGCAGACAATCTAATACATGACCACATAAGAGAAAAACTCAATTCAAGTTGGGGGAGGAGAGAGGAGGAGTGGTGTGCTCTCATGTAATGGGCACATTGTAAGGGTACATGGCACACTTCTTGGGTTTGGGACACAACTACAAGAGGGGCTCTACATAACAAATGCAAACATTGTAACCTGGTTGTTTGTACTTTCACATTAACCTGAAATTAAAAACAATAGAAAATAAGTTACATGTAGGCATGGATGATGAATGACCATTCATATAATTGCAGTAAACCATTATATTTGTCAACTGAAACTAGTAATTGATGGTTATAGTGATTTTCTTAAACATCAGCCAGCCTTTTATTCAACTAACTTCTATGAAGTTATTGGTGAGAAACAATGTTTTGAGCTTCCTCAAGTGTTTTGAGCTTCCTCAATGTTTTGAGCTTCCTCAAACTGTTTTCCATCAAAACAGTTCATTAATGATAAAGCACTATTCTAGGAATTAGAACTTGCCACCTCCCATTCCACCTCCCATGCCACCCTTTGTACACATTCCAGGGTCCTTTTCTTCTTTAGGAATTTCTGTCACCATCCCTTCGGCTGTAGTTAACAGAGAGGCCACTGTGGCAGCATCCAATAAAGCAGTTCTTACAAACTTTGTTGTATCAATGATTTCTTTATCCACCGTATTCACAAAATCTCCAATCATAGCATCGTAACCAACTTCTGAGGAACTTGCATAATTTTCTTAACTATCAAAGATCCTTCAACACTGCATTCTTAGCCATGGTCATTGCAAGAATTTTGAGTGTTCTTTTAATAATTTCTGTACCCACATTTTGACCTTCCTTAGCTGGAGTTAATGAATCCAAGGCTGGAATGCAACAAGGAGGGCACAATGCTCTTCCAGAACAATGCCTTCTGCAAGAGCAGCTCTTGTAGCATTAAGGGCACCTGTAGTTCTTCCTTTCTTTTCATTTACCTCAGCATCACTTGTTCCACCAATCTTTAGCACAGCTAATCTATGTGAAAGTTTTGCCAGATGTTCATTCTGTTTTTCCTTTTCTTATTCACTAGTTGTAATCTCTAACTGCTCAATGCTTTTTTTTTTTTTTTTTTAATGAGACACAGTCTCACTTTGTTGCCCTCAGTAGAGTGCTATGGCATCATAGCTCACAGCAACATCAAACTCCTGGGCTCAAGTGATCCTCTTGCCTCAGCCTCCCAAGTAGCTGGGACTATAGGTGCCTGCCACAATGCCCAACTATTTTTTAGAGACGGATTCTCACTCTTACTTAGGCTGGTCTCAAACTCCTGAGCTAGGGAATCCACCCTCCTCAGCCTGCCAGAGTGCTAGGATTACAGGCATGAGCCATAATGCCCAGCCACAATTTCTTGAATCTGTTTTCAATTTGAGGCTTGTCACTTTTTTCTTTCAAGAGTATGATATCATCTGTGGTCACAATGACCTCTCCAACTTTTTCTAAGTCGTGAGGCTGAACGTCTTCAAGATTTAGGGTCCACCCCTCTTTTCTGAACACTGCAACACCAGTAGCAATAGCCAGGTCTTTTAGCTGGTTCTTTCTTTTATCTCCAAAACCTGGAGCTTTGACTTCTACAGTGTTAATACTAACTTGTAGCCTATTCAAAACAAATGTACTTAGACCTTCTCCATTGTTATCTTCAGCAATTATGACCAAGGGCTTATTGTAACCACTGGCAATTTCAAGAGCAAGTGTGGGGAGCTGGGTCCCCATTGCCTTTTCCAGAATCTACACTGAGAGTAGTTGACATAAGAAAAGACTCTGACTCAGTTATCTCAGGTAAAAAAAAAAAAAAACGATGGAGCCCTGTGACAGGAATACACCATTGCTAGTGGCACCTAGGTAGTGCAACTTAGCAAGTACAGGCCTGCCAAAGAGCTCTCAAGGGTCTTTTATTTAGCAAAATCCATGAATCATGCTGAGAGAATAAAGTTAATTTTAGTTATTCAAAGTAAGGTGCCCCAAGCAATCATTACTAGTAAAAGAGGGGGAGACAAAAGAGGAGAAATCAAGTAAACACATCATGTGATTACAACACATACATTACAAATTAGGGAGTAAATTTTGACTTTCCTAACTCACTTTGGTGATTTTTTATCTTATACTTGGGCAGGCAATCTTTATGCTAAACATTCCATTTTTATCCACAAGATAGCAATTGGCTTGTCTGCATCTCCTGGTGGGTAGTATTCTGGACTCTGGTCATACACGATTTTCTGGAACATCAGCTCTGAGCTTCCGGTTGCCAGACACCCTGTGTTTTGAGTCACCTGGACTCTGAGAAAAAAACAAATTACTAAAAGAATTGATAAAGCTCCAAAAAGCCAGATTCTTAAATTGAGACCAGAAAATCATGTTTTGGGGTTCAGCCAATTAGCCTCATGGTCTAGATGTTCTAGGTTTTGTTCTTGAGTGTTATCTTCTAATTGTTTTAATTGTTTGGTAAGTTGATTGTAGGAGACCAAGCACCAGTCATATAAAAGTGGCCACCAGTTCTTGAGGGAGGCACTGGGTGTGAGATAATCTCCTAGCCGGTATGGAGATGTTTTGCAGCCTGGAGACAAAGCCCTCAAGCAGCTACATGTGTTAATGAGATAAGATTGGTTGGTTGTTAGCAAGCAGGTGTTATACTTTGGACATCTGGGGTGCAACAGGCCGGGAGTCAAGCCCATGGGGTAAGAACATGTAGGGATCATTAAGCATGTAGTCCTAGTACATGTTGTATAACGCTTCAATAAAAGTTCACAAGGTTACTCAGGGCTCTTCCTGCACCTATGGGAAACCCACCTCTTGCAGGCATGTACCTTCAATCTTTGTCCTGGCTGTTTTTATACAGCAGTGGTGGGGGGCCACAGTGGGCACCGACATAATGGCATAGTCAGCAGGATCAGGACCAGGTCACAGACCAAAAGAGGAAACTACACTCAGTGTAAGTGAAACCTTCAGCAAATAGAAAGAGGAAGTATTAGATAAAGGGGGAGGTGAGCTTGGCTTAAGTGCGACCTTTGGCATCTTTTAGACAAAGGGGGAGCTGCACTTGGATTAAGTGTGACCTCTGGCAAACAGTAGTGTGTATATGGAGTCATTTTGTTCATCTCAGTGATGTGTCTACATTTGTTTGTCAAATTGTGAGATCTCATTCTGTAAACCAAAGGAACTCCTACAAAGTAGTGAGACCTTTTGGCAAACATTAAAAAAAAATGGCTAATTTCCTGACAACAGAGTTGCAACAAGTCAAAACTGATAAAGAGGGTAATGATATAGTACAGAAGGTTCAGAGACAAAAGAAAGAGTTAAGAGGATACAATACTATAAACCCTGTGTCCTCTCATTTATTATCACCTCCACTCTTCAGTAAAAAACATGATAAACTGAATAAACTTCTACAAAATAAAAGACACAAAATTTATGAGAGTTCTTCTAGTTCTTCCTCAGAAGAGGAAGAATGTGATATAAATGGACAAAGAGATACCTTAATAACTATTATGGCAACCCAAATTAAACCGTTGGAAGACTGGGTGAATAGCCTCACAGTTAAAACTACTAAATGCCATAATTGTAGAAAGCTAGGCCATGTGAGAAAAGAGTGTTGCAGGAGGAATGGCAATCACAATGGCCATTTTTCATTTGGTAATCAAAGGAAACAAGGAGAATGTAAACCCTCAGTTGTTGACCCTAGGAGTTCCACTAGGCAAATGAATGCTGCTTTCAGTTTGATGAGAATGGAACAACTTTGCAACAGAAAAACTATTACTTGGGCCCAACCCAGGGCTGAAGGGCAAAAAGCACAAGCATGGGGATTTAAACAACCTATTTCCTGTTTAAAAAAAAAAAAAAAACTTTAATATATTTGAATGGGAACCTAATAATGTGCTAATCTGGTAATGTGCTACATTGGGGTCAAGGTTTTTCTTATATCATTACAGAACAGCAAGAAAAGTGGCGACTGCCTGCCCGCTGAATCAAACCTCCACATAAGCAGGAGACCTTGCCAGTCTTAAGGATTTTCTAAGTAACATCTAATTACATGTCTGTAGATACTGATTTTTGCAATTTACTAATTGGTTGATGTGTGGCAGGGCACATCTATGACTAATGTTGCTTATTTATATAATCTTTTGCAATAGTTTGACTTGGCAGGTCAGTTTTATACCAAACATAATTTAAGTTTGATGCAATTTAAACATAACAGGAGACTTAAGATATCCTATCATAAATTAAATACATAATTAGTAGCTAAAAGAAATTGTGTTAGGTATTAATGGTGTAATAGTAAGAAATTATATAATGGTATAACTACTAAGAAGTTAAAGTTTCTAGCATAACTGTCTTGAGTGCATCAAAATTACTTTCAGATTTATAGGACAGTTTAGCCTTTAGCTACTGACTAGAATATTAAAAGGATAATTAGAAAACACTAAAACCAACTCTAGATGTATATATTTAGCAAAATACATAAATTTTGTTATAAAACAAAAACCAATTCCTTATAAGATACAAACTACCAAAGAGCATTGAAGAAGTAACTTGAATAGTCCTATATTTATTGAGGAAGCTGAAATTACAGTTAAAGAATGTTTCATATATTTTCTTGCTTGTCTGAAAAATGTAGTTGCTACATAACAAGAGAAACAAGAGGGTATTAAATCTTTAATTCTACAAACACTTGATTTCCATTAATCACACTACAGTCTAGTAACTACAGTGATGATACCATAAACAAGTGAACATATCATGGTCCAAATTGTTTACCTAGTTTATACAGTTTAAACCTATCTTTCTTATCAAAGATACCATTATCTAGCCTTTACTTAAAAGTATGAAAGTATGTATTCATACATCTAAATTATCAACCCAGATTTTCATTTACAGTGAACCCTGGGTCAACCTCTTCTGAAAAACCTCTAACTCAATAGTTCTTAACCTTCCTAATGCCACAACCCCTTAATAAAGTTTCCCCAATACCCCAACCATAAAATTATTTTTGTTGCTACTTCATAACTGTAATTTTGCTACTGTTAGGAACCATAATGTAAATATCTGATATGCAGGATGGTCTTAGGCGACCCCTGTGAAAGGATTGTTTGACCTCCACAGGGGTTGCAATCCATAGGTTGAGAACTGCTGCTCTCACTGCCTCCCCCATAACATCGTCCATTCTCAGCAGGAAGTAGTTTAGAGCAGTCAGTGTCCCTTTTCCTTAATTGCAGTTGGAGCTTCTGAGAGGGAGGATTAATATGAGATTCTCCACTCAATGCCACATTGATGTAATTTTGTTAATTACCCCCACTAGTTTTCATTGATGTAATAATTTTATTATGACACTGTGCTTTTTGCCTAGCCAGAAGGAAAGCTGATTGATGACAATGGACAAAACAGACAACTGTGGGTTTCTCTCTTACCCCATACAAGAATATCTTAAATGGAAAAAGCGGGGAATATGTAGGAGACCAAGCACCAGGCTTATAGACATGGCCACCAGTTCTTGAGGGAGGCACTGGGAGTAAGATAATCATCTAACTGGCATGGAGATGTTTTGTAGCCTGGAGACAAGCCCTCAAGCAGCTGCATGTGTTAATGAGATAAGATTGGTCACTTGTTAGCAAGCAGATGTTATACTCTGGACATTTGTGGTGCAACAGTGTGGGAGTCGAGCCCATGGGGAAAGAGCATATAGCAATCATTAAGCACTATAGTCCTAGTACATGGGCCCCCCACACCTATTGTATGATGCTTCAATGAAAGGCCACAATAGAGGTTACTCAGAGCTCTCCCTGTACCTATGGGAGCCCACCTCTTTCAGGCATGTACCTTCAATCTGTGTCCTGCTGTTTTTATTCAAGTGGTTACAGGGTGCCACAGTAGGCACCAACAGTTGATTTTATAAAACTGAATGATCTTGAGCCAGTGGTTTTTTCAAAGTCTTTTGCAAATGCAGATTTACAGTGTTCCAATTTTATAAAGCCTTAAAGGGGATGGGAGTGATACACATGGCTTGGTAAGCAGTGCAAAAACAAGTTTTTTACTTTGTCCAGAGAGCTTCCTGTCTTTCTCCCATCTATAAAACTGCAGCATCAAGAGTGTTAAGGCCTTTTAGAACTTCCTGGTCAATAGTTGTTAGAGATTGGAGCTCAGTGGTGATGTTTTGTAAATAACCATTCACTTGTTGAGCCAGGTGAATAGAGCTTGATAAGGTCACTGCTTCAGTGAAAGAAGTGGCTGTAATAATAAAGGCAATTAAAATTCCAAGGAAATGCTTCTGGGAAAGCTTACTCAGAGCTAATGTAATTTATTCCAAAGTACTTGTTTTGATCCAAACAAGTACTGAATAAGGTTGACTAGAATCCAGGTCTCAGCTCATTGACTGAGTCTGTAAATATGGTTGAATCACATTCTGATAAGTAGAAAAGAGAGTTAACCAAACTTTGCAAGCTTTGAGAGTTAAAATTTCTGATTTGTATCTAAAGATTCTTTATAAACTGGATGTAGGCAGCTTGCGAAGTTAGTGCAAATATGTAGGGCTTGGCGGTGCATAAAATTACTTCATTGGTTTTGTCTTCACTTGCCCATTGGTGGGAATTGTTAAAGTTTAAAACTTCAAGGCCAGGTATGGTGACTCATGCCTGTAATCCCAGCACTCTGGGAAGCTGAGACAAGTGGATTGCCTGAGTTCACAGGTTCGAAACCAGCCTGAGCCAGGGTGAGACCTCCTCTCTAAAAATAGTCAGGCACTGTAGTGGGTGCTTGTAGTCCCAGCTACTCAGAAGGCTGAGGCAAGAGAATCACTTAATCCTGATAGTTTCAAGTTGCTGTGAGCTGTGATGCTGCGGCATTCTACCAAGGGCAATGAAGTGAGACTCCGTCAAAGTAAAATAAAATAAAATCGTTTAAAACTTCAGAGTAGTGACCAATGTTTAGAGAGAGAAATGGTAAAGCTATTCTCCATAGTTCCTTTTTTAAAGGATATAAGGGGGTTGTGAGGAGGGATGATGGATTCTTAAAAGCTGTCCTGCCAGGCCAGGATCCCATTCTTTGGGAGCCTCGTAATAAACATAAGACATAGCAAATCCTCATATTTGGCCAGACTCAAGAATTGATGGCCCAGTAGGCCCACAGTTTTCTAATATCCAACAATTTGGCAAATAATTTTTGGTAGGTTTTGGTGAGGAACAGTAAGTGCAAGTTATGTCTAAAGCAGGGAGTTGCTGGCCAGTTATCCAAGGATGAACACAAGCAGGAATGAATGGCTTATGAAAACTTTCCCCTGAAACTCTGCTCCCACTCCCATAGTCTGAGTGAATATCTGGTAAGAAATGTCAGTTAATTTAGAGTTATTGTGATATATATAATTCATGTACCTCTAAAGCCTAAATGGAACACAACAAATGGGATCAGTTGAAATGTATTTTTGTAAACATAAGGGCAAGCCCTCTGTTAAAAGGGACCTGTTTTGAGTCAATTTATGCCACCCACTGCTAAACTGGTAGCTGTCATAATATTTTAAACTACAATCTCATAAAGGGCCAGAGGATGGTGACCAAGTTCCTTGGGCAACCTTGGAGTCAATTGTGGAAATGGGGGGGTCTGGATCTTCCCATTTGACAAATGAGAAAAGGGTGTTATAACATGGGGCCCAATATCCCAGTATAAATGTAATAGGCACTTACCTCAGTAATTACTGGACTTACCAAAGAAGTTAGAATGGCCAGAATAATGAAGATTACCTGACTGGCCTGGGAATTAACTGTGATCTTTGTTAACATTGAAATAAAGAGATTTTATGGAGACATGGGGGAGCCAGTGTGTTCCAGGATTCTTGGGAATGATCTGCAAGATGTTTCAGGTTTTGCTCACGCTGTGATGTTCATGCTTCAGAGATGTAAAGATTTTCAGGGTTCCTGTGTCTCCTCCAGAATCTCTGCATCTCTGGCAAGTCCATCACTGATGGGCTGTCAATCACCCTCTGGTGTAGTTCCAGGAGAGGGTTCCTTTCTGCCTAATGCCAACTCATGATATGGTTTGACTAGTCTGGCAGGTACCCACAGAGGCCCCATAGAAGACAAAACTGCTGCATACCCCTTTCTGCCTGTTAAGAGCTATACCAGACCTAGTCATTGAGGATCACACAGTGGTTCTTTATACCACATTAAAGGTTTAGGATGATTTTCAGATGGGCTGAAAGGCTTTTCAGCTGCTATAATACCTTGTTGGGAACAATTTAAAAAATTAAGTGTGATGGCTTGGTACCTGTAGCTCAGTGGCTAGGGCACTGGCCACATACATGGAGGCTAGCTGTTTCAAACCCGGCCCGGGCCAGCTAAACAACAATGACAACTGCAACAAAAAAATAGGCAGGGGGGTGGAGCAAGATGGCTGACTGGAAGCAGCCTCTGAAAAAGGCTCCTGTCCAAAAGGGAAGATAACCTCCAGAAACTGTGCAATTAAGCTGAATACTGGGAGCCCAGCTGAGAGAAAGAAGTGAATTCTGCAGGTCATCTCTGCTGAGACTGGCTGCGACCCCAAGAAAGCAAGCTTCAGGTACAAAATTCATCTGAAAGGAAGAGTGTCAGTTCCCTCCCCCAAGAAAGCTCTGAGTTTCTTGCTTTTCTTTTTTTTCTTGCTTTCCTTCCTTTTTTTCCTCCTCTTTTGCTCCTGCGGTTTTCTACAGACAAGCGGTGAACTGTGGACTTCTTGTCTCACCCCACAGAAGAGTGCTGAGGTGTGCTTCCCCTGAGCACACTGGTGTGACTCCGAAAACTCTATTGCTAGGCAGAAAAACTGAACCTAAAGTTTTCCCCACCATTCTGAACTTACTGTACACACTTCCCTCTTTACCTGACAACCAGAAGCCTAACCCCCCGCTGAGACTGAGGGAGGAGGTCCCTAAGCAGCACCCCTACTCCTGCCTGCTGGAACAAGAGTCCCACCAGGAAAAACTCTGGGGCGGGGGCCATGGTGAGCCTTCCTCCCTCCTGCCAGGGAAGCCACAAGCGAGTGCCTGGCCCTGCGCCCTGTGCTTGCCGGGCTTCCACAGGCCCGCTGTCTGCTAGAAACTCTAACGGCGACCGCCAGACCTCTGCAGGTCTGCCCCCTCCCAGGAGCACCCCCAGCAACCATGCGGGCCTCTGCCTGGCACCCGCAGGAACCCTGCAGGCCTGCCCCTGGCCAGTAAATCCCCTGGCGACCGTGCAGCCCTGCGCCCGGAGCCTGCAGGGCTTCCGCAGGCCTGCCTTCTGCCAGGAATTCTGCTCCGCCTACAACCGCCAGGACTCTGCAGGCCCATCCCCTGGCCAGGAATTCCCCCGGCAGCTGCCTGACCCTGCGCCCTGTGCTTGCCGGGCTTCTGCAGGCCTGCCGTCAGCTAGAAACTCTGCCGGCAAGTGCCAGGCCTCTAAGGGGTCTGCCCCCGACCAGGAACTCCCCGGGCGACTGCACAGGCCTCCACCTGGCCCCCGCAGGTCTGCCCCTGGCCAGTGTGGCAACCGTGTGGCCCTGTGCCCCAAGCCTGCAGGGCTTTCGCAGGTACACCTTCTGCCAGGAACTCTGCCTGCAATCGTCAGGCCTCTGCAGGGCGGCCTATGGCCAGGAACTCCCCCATCAACTGCCTGGCCCTGCACACGTGCTTGCTGGGCTTCCGCAGGTCCACCATCTGCTAGAGACTCTGCTGGCAAATGCCAGGCCTCTGCAGGTCTTGCCCCAGCCAGGAACTCCCCCTGCGACCACGCAGGCCTCCACCTGGCCAGTAAATCCCCTGGCGACCGTGTGGCCCCACACCAGAGCCTGCAGGGCTTCCACAGGCCTGCCTTCTGCCAGTAACTCTGACTGCAACCGCCAGGCCTTTGCAGGCCCACCCCAGGCAAGGAACTCCCCTGGTGATTGTGCGGACCTCCCCCTGGCACCTGCAGAGCCCCTGCAGACCCTTCTCTGGCGAGGGATAGTCCCAGCGACTGCATGGGCCTCCACCTGGCATCCACAGGGCCTCTGCAGGCCAGCATTCTGCCAGGGACTCCGCCAGTGACTACCAGGGCTCTGCAGGCCTGCCCCCCAGCCAGGAACTCCCCCAGCAACCACCTGGCCCTGTATCCCACACTTGCTGGGCTTCTGTAGGTCTGCTATCTGCCAGGGACTCCGCCAGTGACCACCAGGCCCCCAACCAGGGTCACTCACAGCGACTGCCCGGGCCTCTGCCTGGCACCCACGGGGCCTCCACAGGCCAACCTTTTTCCAGGGACCCCACCGGCGACCTCCAGGCCTCTCTGCAGGCCCACTGCAGGCCAAAAAATTCCCGGACAACCACTTGACCCTGCACCCACCACTTGAAGGGCCAGATGCAATGGTGAAAAACAACCATGGGGCGGAATCAACAGAAAAACTCTGGCAATATAAATAATCAGAGTAGACCATCCCCTCCAAGTAACGACAAGGCAGACACAGCACAAGATCTCCTGCATAGGCAAATGGCTGAGATGTCTGAAACTGAATTCAGAATCTGGATTGCAAATAAGATCAATGGAATGGAGGAAAAGATGGGAATAGAATTTCAGGCAGTAATTCAAAAGATGACCCAAAAGATGTGTCAAGATTTCAACGAATTCAAAGACAAAATGACCAAAGATTTTGACACATTGAGACAAGAAGTCACAGCCCTTAAAGATCTTAGAAATTCAGTAGAATCCCTCAGTAACAGAATGGAGCAAGCAGAAGAAAGGATTTCTGACATGGAAGATAAAGCTTTTGAACGCTCTCAAACCTCCGAACAGCAAGAGAAATGGAAGGCAAAAACAGATCACTCTCTGAGAGAGCTCTGGGATAACTTGAAGAAAACCAATATTCACCTCATAGGGATCCCTGAAAGTGATGAAGCAGCTTCACAAGACACAAAATCTCTTATTCATAAGATTATGAAAGGAATTTTCCAGACACGCCAAGAGATTCTGAAATTCAGATAGCAGACAGTTTCAGAATCCCAACACGACTCAACCCGAATAAAACATCGCCCAGGCACATCATAATTAAGTTCACTAAAGTTAATACGAAGGAGAAAATTTTGAAGCAACCAGATGCAA
>CAUYRH010092359.1:0-14872 GCA_963574655.1 Perodicticus potto | reverse complement strand
AAGTGGAGGCAGGAGAATCTCTTGAGCCCAGGAGTTGGAGGTTGCTGTGAGCTGTGATGCTACAGCACTCTACCCAGGTTGACAGCTCTGGGTAGAGGAGGCTCTGTCCCCTCCCCCCCAAAAAGTATGACAGTGGAACTTTTAATAGGGATTGCATTAAACTTGTATATTGCTTTGGATAGTATGGATATTTTAACAATGTTGATTCTTCCCAGCGGTGAACATGGTATGTTTTTCCATTTGTTAACATCTTTAGCTATTTCTTTTCTTAGAGTTTCATAGTTCTTTTTATAGAGATCTTTCACGTTCTTTGTTAGGTAAACTCCCAAATATTTCATCTTTGGCACTACTGTGAACAGAATAGAGTCCTTGACTGTTTTTTCAGCTTGACTATTGTTGTTGTACATAAAGGCTACAGATTTATAAGTGTTGATTTTGTAACCTGAGACACTGCTGTGTTCCTTGATCACTTCTCAGAGTTTTGTAGTAGAATTCCTTGTGTTTTCCAGACATACAGTCATAGTGTCTGTAAAGAGTGAAAGTTTGATCTCTTCTGACTCTATATGGATACCCTTTATGGCTTATTCTTTCCTAATTGCGATGGATAAGACTTCCATTACAATGTTAAAAAACAGTGGAAACAATGGGCAAACTTGCCTGGTTCCTGATCTGAGTGGAAATGATTTCAATTTAACTCCATTCAATATGATATTGGCTGTGGGTTTGCTGTAGATGCTCTCTATCAGTTTAAGAAATGTCCCTTCTATACCCATTTTCTTAAGTGTTCTGATCACGAAAGGAAGTTTTTTCTGCATCAATTGAGAGAATCATATGGTTTTTGTTTTTTAATTTTTTTTTTTTGTTTTTTTTGAGACAGAGCCTCAAGCTGTCACCCTGGATACAGTGCTGTGACATCACAGCTCACAGCTACCTCCAATTCCTGGGCTCAAGCGAGTCTCCTGCCTCTGCCTCCCAAGTAGCTGGGACTACAGGCGCCCGCCACAATGCCCGGTCATTTTTGGTTGCAGCCACCATTGTTGTTTGGCAGGCTCGGGCTGTATTCAAACCCGCCAGCTCAGGTGTACGTGGCTGGCACCTTAGCCTGTTGAGCCACAGGCGCCGAGCCAGTTTTTTATTTTGTTTATGTGATGAATTATATTTATAGATTTACGTATATTGAACCAGCCTTGAGACCCTGGGATAAAACCCACTTGGTCATGGTGTACAATTTGTTTGATGTGTTACTAGATTCTGTTTGCTAGGATCTTGTTGCATATTTTTGCATCAGTGTTCATTAGTGATATTGGTCTATAATTTTCTTGTTGGGTCTTTTTCTGGTTTGGGGATCAAGGTGATGTTTGCTTCATAGACTGTGTTAGGTAGTATTCCTTCTTTCTCTATATTTTGGAAAAGGTTGAGTAATATAGGTCCTAGTTCCTCTTTAAAGGTTTGGTAGAATTCTGATGTGAAGCCATCTGGTCCTGGACTTTTCTTTTTGGGGAGATTTTGTATAGTTGATGCTATTTCAGAACTTGATATAGGCCTGTTGAACATTTCCACTTTATTCTGGCTAAGTCTAGGAAGGTGGTGTGCTTCCAAGTATTGGTCATTTTCCTTCAGATTTTTGTATTTCTGAGAATAGAGTTTCTTGTAATATTCATTAAGGATTTTTTAAATTTCTGAGGCGTCTGTTGTTATTTTGTCTTTACCATTCTGATTGATGAAATTAGAGATTTTACTCCTTTTTCCTAGTTAGGTTAGCAAAAGGCTTATCTATTTTATTGACCTTTTCAAAAAACCAACTTTTCAATTTATTGCTCTGTTGTATAATCTTTTCGTTTTCAATTACTTTTCTTTTCTTTTCTTTTTTTTTTTGTAGAGACAAAGTCTCACTTTATGGCCCTGGGCAGAGTGCAGTGGCATCACATGGCTCACAGCAACCTCCAACTCCTGGGCTTAGGTGATTCTCTTGCCTCAGCCTCCCAAGTAGCTGGGACTACAGGCACCTACCACAGCTCCTGGATACTTTTTTGTTGCAGTTTGCCCGGGGCTGGGTTTGAACCCACGACCCTTGATATATGGGGCTGGTGCCTTATCAACTGAGCCACAGGTGCCGCCCTTTGTTTTCAGTTTCATTTAATTCTCTTCTAATTTTGCAGAATTCTTTTCTTCTGCTGGGTTTGGGATTGGAATGTTCTTCCTTTTCCAGTTGCTTGAAATGTCCCATTAAGTTGTTAACTTCCTCTCTTTCTGTTCTCTTGAGGAAGGCTTTCAGTGCTATAAATTTCCCTTTTAGGACTGCCTTTGCAGTATGCCACAGGTTCTGATAATTCATATCTTCATTATCGTTTTGTTCCAAAAATTTGGTAATTTCTTTCTTAATTTTGTCTATAACCCAACTATCATTCAGCATAAGGTTATTTAGTTTCCATATTTTTGTATGAGTATGCAGATTCCTGTTGTTACTGAGTTCAACTTTTATTCCATGATGGTCCGAGAAGATGCAGGAATAATTTCTATTCTTTTAAATTTGCTGAGGTTAGACTTGTGACCTAAGATGTGATCAATTTTGGAGTATGTTCCATGGGCTGATGAGAAGAATGTGTATTCAGTTTTGTTAGGATGAAATGTTCTATAGATGTCTGTTAAATCCAGTTATTGAATGGTTAAGTTTAAGTCTAAAATTTCTTTGCTTAGCTTCTTATTGGAGGATCTATCCAACACTGCCACAGGAGTGTTAAAATTTCTGACTATTATGGAGCTCGAGGAAATCAACTTGCTTATGTCTGTTAGAGTCTGTCTTATCAATTGAGGTGCATTCTGGTGCATAAATGTTAATAATTGAAATCTCATCATATTGAGTATTACCCTTAACAAATATGAAGTGACCATCCTTATCTTTCCTTACTTTTCATGGTTTAAAGCCTATTGTATCTGTGAATAAAATTGCAATACCTGCTTTTTTATGATTTCCATTTGCCTGAAATATAGATGACCATCCTTTTACTCTGAGAGTATACTTATCTTTTAAGGTAAGATGAGATTCTTGTATGCAGCAGATATCTGGCCTGAGTTTTTGTATCCAGTCAGCCAACCTGTACCTCTTTAGAGGACAATTTAAGCCATTCACATTAATTGTAAATATTGATAAGCCTGGTAGAATTTTGGGTATTGAGTTTTTTGAAAGTCCAGTGGACTCGGCACCTGTGGCTCAACAGGCTAAGGCGCCAGCCACATACACTTGAGGTGGCGGGTTCAAATCCAGCCCGGGCCCACCATACATCAATGGTGGCTGCAACCAAAAAATGGCCGGCGTTGTGGCGGGTGCCTGTAGTCCCAGCTACTTGGGAGGCAGAGGCAGGAGCCTTGCTTGAGCCCAGGAATTGGAGGTTGCTGTGAGCTGTGATGCTATGGCACTCTATCCAGGGTGACAGCTTGAGGCTCTGTCTCAAAAAAAAAGAAAGTCCAGTGGACATTTTTAATCCTTTCACCACTGTGGAAGTTGGTTTTGATCAAAAATTTCTGAGTGAGTTTACTTTTGTGGTGGAGGATTGTGCTGGTTATTATGGAGGATAGGTCTGAGAATATCCTGGAGAGCTGCTTTAGTTATGGCAAATTTCTTCAACATGTGAATGTCATTAAAGTATTTCATTTGTCCATCATAAATGAAACTCAGTTTAGCTGGATACAGGATCCTGGGTTGAAAGTTATTTTGTTTTAGGAGATTAAAAGTTGATGACCACCTTCTTCTAGCTTGAAAGGTTTCAGCAGAGAGATCTGCAATCATTTTAATATTCTTCTCCTTGTAGGTTATAGTTTTCTTATGTCTGGCTCCTTGCAGAATTTTCTCCTTCATATTAACTTTGGTGAAGTTAATTATAATGTGTCTAGGAGATGTCTTATTTGGGTTGAATCGTGCTGGGGTTCTGAAACTGTCTGCTATCTGAATCTCTTGGCATGTTTGGGAAGTTCTCCTTCATTATATAGTTTTATGCCTGGTGGGAGAGTGCCATGACACCCTAGTAGGGGAAGGAGTTCCGGTTTTTACAGGGTCTTTCCCATGGGATAAAATAAGAGGGTATCTGAACTCTGTTTGCTTATTTGTAGAAAGTATACTGTGAGCCACTATCATGGGGGAGGGGACTCCTGTCCTGTTGGCGTTGGAATTTGTACCTATTGTTCATTTCCTTGGGGTCCCAGCTTGCCTCAGCAGGGTTGATGTGCATTCTTCAATCTTCTCTCTTGGCTCAGCTCCAAACCATCAGCTTACTTGCTAAACTTCTGTCCTTTAACTCTTCTTCTTGATAGGAGCCTCTGTGGAGAGCTGGTTCCAGTTGGCCATCTTGCCTCTGCTTCCTCTAAGTTCTGGGATTTAACCTTAAGAATACTGCTCTAGGCTCGGCGTCTGTATCTTAAGCAGCTAAGGCGCCAGCCACACACACCAGAGCTGGCAGGTTTGAATCCAGTCCGGGCCTATCAAACAACAGTGACAGTTATAACCAAAAAATGGCTGGATGTTGTGGTGGGTACCTGTAGTCCCAGCTACTTGGGATGCTGAGGCAAGAGAATCTCTTGAGCCCAGGAGTTTGAGGTTGCTGTGGGCTGTGATGCTATGGCATTCTACCCAGGGCAACAGCTTGAGTGTCTGTCTAAAAAAAAAAAAAAGAGTACTGCTCTAGATGAGAATGTCAGAGAAATAGGGAAAATTACTCTTCCATTTTGGATGCAGAGAAATGAATACACGTACATTTCTCCAAGAAGGTGTAGTAAAATTGGTAAAGTACAGAGAATCCCTAAAACATTAGTACTCCTTTGTGACCTGGAGTACTTGTGAAATGGATAATTCTGTATTCTGTTACCTGGCTAAATGGGACCCAGAAATATTCAAAAATAATTT
The DNA here is from genome assembly GCA_963574655.1 of Perodicticus potto. NCBI lineage: Eukaryota > Metazoa > Chordata > Mammalia > Primates > Lorisidae > Perodicticus > Perodicticus potto. Next base: position 9,975 of record CAUYRH010092359.1, on the reverse strand, counting down.
TTTAGTAAATAATATGTTGTAGAAAGAATAATTAAATGACATCTTCATCACCCGAAAGGATTAGATACTGGTGCCTTTTTATACTGAACTATAGATATAAATGCCTTACAATTCCCTATCCTTTTCCTGCATAAGCAGTGAGCTTTTGTGATTTTGCTGGATTCTTCAAATGCTGGATATTTTGTTTCTTTCTTTTCTTTTCTTTCTTTTTTTTTTTTGAGACAGTCTCACCATGTCACCCTCGGTAGAGTGCTGTGGCATCACAGCTCACAGCAACCTCAAACACTCGGGCTTAAGCGATTCTCTTGCCTCGGCCTCCAAAGTAGCTGTGACTATTGGCGCCTGCCACAATGTCCAGCTATTTTTTTTTTTTTGCAGTTGTTAAGTTGGCCCGGGCTGGGTCTGAACCCACCACCGTTGGTGTATATGGCTGGCACTGTAACCACTGTGCTATGGCACTGAGCCTATTTTCTTCTTTAAAAGTAAGTAGTGGCTGGCTCAGCACCTGTAGCACAGTGGTTATGGCTCCAGCCACATGCACTGAGGCTGGTGGGTTTGAGCCCGACCTGGGCCAGCTGAACAACAATGACAACTGCAACAAGAACAACAACAAAAAAATAGCCAGGCATCGTGGTGGGCGCCTGTAGTCCCAGCTACTTGGGAGGCTAAGGCAAGAGAATTACTTAAGCTCAAGAGTTTGAGATTGCTGTGTGTTGTGATGCCATGGCACTCTACTGCGGAAAAAATATACTTTGTCTCCAAAAAAAAAAAAAAAAAAAAAAAGTAGGGCAGCGCCTGTGGCTCAGTGGGTAGGGTGCCAGCCCCTTATACCGAGGGTGGCAGGTTCAAACTCGGCCCTGGACAAACTGCAACAAAAAAATAGCCGGGTGTTGTGGCGGGCCCCTGTAATCCCAGCTACTGGGGAGACTGAGGTAAGAGAATTGCCTAAGCCCAGGAATTGGAGGTTGCTGTGAGCTGTGTGATGCCATGGCACTCTACCAAGAGTGAGAAAGTGAGATTCTGTCTTTACAAAACAAATTAAAAAAAAAAAAGATACAGACACGGCTGTGCCTGTATTAAAAGAAAGAAGAAAAAAAAAAAGTAAGAGCCTCTTTGCATACTTGCCCTGGTAGTGGAGGCCTGTCCACTATGTCACACTGTATCTTGCTCCATAAACCTACTTTTCTCTTTCTCAATAAATTTTGTTCTATGCTTGCCTTGGAGAAATAAAATAAGTGAGTAGCCTGGACTGGGGAGAATAGCTCTGAGACCATTGACTCCAGGCTCAGGCCAATCTTAAATCTGCAAAGGGAAGTCATTAAAGGCCAAGTTCCTTCTTCCTGGGGAACCTCCCCTGGAGGGTCATGGCTGCTCACACTGACCTTGGAAGGAGTTCTTTACTTTGAGAGAAGCTAAGACCTCTGGAAAGCTGAGGATACAGAGGTCGACATCCTTCCTGAGGTTCTAATTGTCGTAGGGCTGTTTCTAGACATTGTCTAATGAAACAAAGCTGGATTTAGGTAAGAAGTTTTTAGGTAATTTCCTCAGAAAATCTGCTCCTTTCCAAGAACAGGGAGTTGCCTATTAAACATCTCCTTATTCCCCAGTTACAAAACTTACCTCATCTCCCTGTCCCAATTACCCACTGAAAATTCCAAACTTATGGCCTGCCCCTAATGGCTCTTCCTGCTAGAGCAGTAACTCCTTATTGGCTATTCTACCATTCTGTCACCTCCCCTAACCAAATCTGTATAATGTGTGCTTATCTTTTACTCTCTTTCTCTCTCCTCTCTACTCTGCCCCGCCCCGGTCGCTCGCTCTCGCTCTCTCTCTCTCTCTCTCTCTCCTCTCCTCCTTAGTGCTGCTCTGCAGCATCCCCCGTCAATAAAGACCTTTCGTACAAGCCTTGGTGGTCTGTGAGATCTCTGCTGGTCGAGTGCCGTCCTTTCTTCTGGTGTCAAAGCGGGATCTAATTAGGGAACACTGTCAAGCTCCTGAGAGCTCCCTATCCTCTTCTTGCACTCCCGCCGCTAACCACCGCATCTGCCAAGGTGCTCTACCAGCACTCAACACCGGCCTCATCTAGAGTTTGCAAGTACCCCTATGGGAACAAGTTTTCCCTAATTGTGAGCTAGGTTGCTTACATTCCTGGTGATTCACCTGTTTCTCAAGGCTTGAGTTCCCTATTCCCATTGACCTTGTGGCCTAGCTCAGGGCTTCCACGCCTCACACAAAAATTCCTGGCGCCAGGTCTCAAGCTCTCCTCAGTCCCAAGGGTCTGATACTGACTTAGGTACAGTGAAGACTGTGCTGAACTGTGTCCTTGTTTTCACACAGTTTCTTGCCAGCAACAAAGCAGTGGAGACATCTGCCCTTTGTCTTGGTCCTCGCATGATTCTGCTCATGCTTTATTTCTGCAACAAATCGCCATGGGTGCAGGCTATTCTAACCCACCTAACTCTCCCTTGGGGTGCTTATTACACCACCTGGTAAAATTAAGATTAGACTTAAAACCAAAAAAAATAATTAAACCCTCTACCCAAGTTTGGCCACTTGGCAAGCTAAACAACCAGATTATCTGGCCAAGCTATAGTTCATTTAATTTTTCTTTAATTCAAAACTTATAGAACTATTGTAAGTACCTTGGCAAATGGAGCGAGGTCCCCTATGTTCAGGGCTTCTCCTATCTTAGAACCAAGCCAAATTTATGTTCGGGTGATTCCAAAATTCTTATAGCAAAAAGCTCTTCTACTCTTTATCCCTCTAAACCCAACCTAGTCAACCCAGCAAATAAACCTCTGCCGCACAAAGGCCACCGGTTCCGAAACTGGAGAAATTCCAGTTCCAGCTGCGCCATATTCGGCTCCTCCCTCAACCACACAGTTGCCTCCACCCTCTGTCCCTCCTACTTCCCTGACAACCAATCTAAGCTCATCTCCTAACTCCTCCCCTCCAGCTAGCCCTCAGAGTTGTTCTGTGTCGTCTCTCAGTCCACCGCCGGCTTCTCCAGGAAACACTTCTGGACCTCTTTACCCCTTTCTTCCTCCAGCTCCTCCATATGATGGTCCTACAGTTCCACCGTATAGCAATGCAAACAAATTACAAACTAACTCTACTGCGTCCACTACTCATCCTTCACTTCCCTCCGGTCCCCTCACCGTTCCCATTGGTCTCCAAAATTAGAGGAACCTTCAGCTCCCTCTCACTTCCTAGCCCCGCAAAGTAACTAAAATTGATGGTGTAATTTCTGTTTGTTCCTTTCCCCATAACTAAACTCACACACCTTAAAGTTAGACTAGGTTCCTTCACTTCTAATCCTTCTCATTTTATTCAAGAGTTTCAGTTTATTCCTAGGTCCTAGAAACTTACCTGGCATGATGTTTTTATTTTTTTAACCAATACCCTAACCTCTGACAAGCGAAATGAGTGCGGGAAAGGGCGAAAGAGGCAGCAAATCAATTTCATATGTCAAACAATGAGCATCCTACAAGTGACTCCATGGTCTCTAACTCCCAGCCAAATTGAAATTATAATAATAATGCGGGAAGAAAAAGTAAAAACATTTTGATTACCTGCATTCTTTGCAGACTTAGGACTTCTGCCAAAAAAGACTATCAATTATGATAAATTATGGAAAGTCGTACAAAATAAGTCTAAAAATCCTTCAACTTTCCTCCAGTGTCTTATCGAGGATTTTATTAAGTATGCTAATTTAAATCCTAAAACAATAGATGGGAAAAATGTTCTCATAACTTATTTCTTTAACCAAAATGACCCTGACATCGAACTTAAGCTAAAGCACTTGGAGCATGGACCCCTGACACCCCAGGCTGTGATCTTAGACACAGCCTTTAAGATTTACACGGGATGAGATGATGTTTTCCGAAGGGAAAATATAAAATCTCAAACCCAAAATTATCAAATACTAGCTCGAAGCATTACAAACAGTGTCACTGAGGCCATCATTCCTAACCTGCCTAAGTCATTAGGAGCCAAAGGCCGCTTCATAACTCAACCACCTGGACCATGCTACGAATGCAGTGAAGAAGACCACTGGGTACGACGTTGCCCCAATCCTAGGCCCCAGCCAGGGCCATTCCCTCTCTGCAAAAAAAAAGAGCCATTGGAAGACTGACTGCCCCTTAGCCCAGAAAGGACATGGGGCCAGCCAACCTGTGGCACCTAGAGCAGAGTTATTGGAGCTTACCTCTTCTGAAGACTGATGAGACCCTGGGTTCTTTCACCCAACGATGATCACCTCTGTGGAGCCAAGAGTAACCCTGATGGTGGCAGGTAGGATGATTGCCTTCTTATTAGACACAGAAGCTAACTTCTCAACTCTTTTTTTTTTTTTTGTAGAGACAGAGTTTCACTCTATGGCCCTTGATAGAGTGCCGTGGTGTCACACAGCTCACAGCAACCTCCAGCTCTTGGGCTTAGGTGATTCTCTTGCCTCAGCCTCCCAAGTAGCTGGGACTACAGGTGCCCGCCACAACGCCCAGCTATTTTTCTGTTTTGCAGTTCCGCCGAGGCCGGGTTAGAACCCTCCACCTTCGGTATATGGGGCCGTTGCCCTACTCACTGAGCCCTAGGTGCCACCCCTAATTTCTCAACTCTTAAAGAGTTCAGTAGTCCTACCTCCCTGTCGCCCACCTCTATTTTTGGAGTAAAAGGTTTTCCCACTGTTCACATCAAATTCCTTTTTACACTGCATAATTGGCAATTTCTCATTTATACATTCCTTTTTAATGTTGCCTTCCAGTCCAGTTCCCCTTCTGGAATGTGACATACTTTCCAAATCAGGTAACACCCTCACTTTTAATTTTAAATTAATAGATACTGACTCATCTCCTTCTGCCTCACTCTGCCTTGTCCTTTCCCGAGCCATCAAAGACCCATCACCCTAGCCCATTCCACCAGAGCAAATAAATCCTAAGGTTTGAAATACTAAAACCCCCTCAATTGCCTCCTGCTCACCAATTCTTGTTAACCTACACCCTAATTGCCAAAACCTGTTTACCTTCACATAGACTGACCCTACTTCTCAGACTTCTCCCCAACTTACTTAGACTGTACTCCCCCAGGAATTTTGTAACAACCTCCACTTATTTAGCCAAACATCACAAGACCTCCAGTCCTATGATCCCTCTCCTTCAACCTTAGTTCAGTATGTTAATAACCTCCTACTCTGTAGTCCCACCTTACATGACTCTAACCAGAACACCTGTTCCCTCCTTAACTTCCTTACAGATAGGGGATATCAAGTCTCTCCCTCAAAAATTCAATTATTCCAACAAAAGTCACTTACCTTAGTGTCCTTTTGTCCCCAGGCTTCAAAGCTATTACCATAGACAGAAAAAGCCTTCCTCGCAACTTTCCCCTACCCACCACAAAACAAGAACTCTCCTTTTTAGGATTAGCTGGAGACCTCAGAACATGGATTCTCAACTTTTCTCTCCTAGCTGCTCCTTTATATACTACTACTTGAGGTGACCCTCATGAACCTCTCCTACCCTCCATTTCCACTTCTTTTAAATCTCTACAGCGTGCTTTATTAGAAGCTCCAGCCCTCCTTTCTGATCTTTCTTGCCACTTCCTTCTATATGTTACAGAAAACTGTGGGTTTGCTCTCGACGTACTTGAACATCAGCTAGGCCCCACCTTTGCTCCAGTTGCCCATCTCTCAAAACAATTAGATTACACTATTCGAGGTTGAGCCCCAGGCGTTAGCAGCTGCAGTTGAACTAATAGCACTAACCAGAGCCTTCACCCTAGCACAAGATAAGTCTCTCACTACAACCGAACCGACTGTGCAGCACATACAGCTGCTCTCCAACACTCATCTCCTGACACCTCCTCTCACGTCCTGCTTGTTTCTGCTCCTATTGCTGCTACAGCAAAAGAAACGAATCAACCTCCCATTCATGACCTCCTCATCTATCTCCACAAGTTGTTTCACCCTAACTCTCAAACTTTACTACAATTCCTCAAAGCTTTCTTTCCTCTCTCACAAATAGATTCAGAGTTTCTGAATCAACTTGCATAATCCTATAAAATCTACCAGTGCTCCAACCCACAAAGTTTTACCTCCCATACTTTCCAACTCAACCAGACTAGAAAAAGTCTTCCTAAAACAGACTGACAACTTGATTCCACACACATACCTAAAATCAAACGTTATAACTACCTCTTAGTGATAATAAATACCTTCTCAAGTTCAATTAAAGCCTTTCCTACTACAAACAAGAGGGCTACCACTATTGCCTCTATCATACTCAAAAACATTATTCTCCACTTTAAAATCTTCCTTACTTTACAGTCCAACAATAAACTTAAATTCACCTCCACCATTTCTCAAACCTTAACCAAAGCCTTAAGTATCCCATGACACTTCCATATTCCTTTCCATCCTCAATCTTCAGAAAAAGTTAAAAAGTCTAACAGATCCCTAAAATCTACCTTAACCAAACTTTCGCTCAAACTTCACTTAGACTAAATCACTCTTCTACCCCTGGCACTTCTACGCCTACATTCCTTACCAAAAAACCCCTCCAAGATCTCTCCTTTTAAGTTGATGTTTTTTCTTTGTTAATGAGTCTAAAATCATCACTAACAAAGTCCAGTCACTCCAAGAAAGCCTTGAACTCCAAAAAAACCCAAAACAACATAAATCAGTGTCATCAGATTTCTCCTCTTATTTCACTCAAAACCCACTCTGGATTACACTTCTACCCTTCCTCACATCTGTGATTGTCATCCTTGAGCTAATGGCTGTGACTCTATGCATAACTTGTTTTATTCAAACTCAACTGTCAAAGTTGTCTCAACAGGTAACTACTCAGTTGGTGCTGCAACCTACAACAACAAAAAAACCCTGTTCTTTGTAAATGGACTACACTCTACTCCAAGCCATAAGACTTTCCTGAACACCACTACTAAACAACCGCTGCTAAAAGGACAGTCTAAAAGCAAAAACTTACATCCTCCCAGCAAAAAAGATCATAATCGCCCTCTAGTTGGCCAATGCCCCTCAGCAGGAAGAAGCTACAGAAGAGAAAACTCCATGTCCCCTATCCCAAGGCCAACCCTCTATTTTTAACATATCTAGAAGGGAGGAATGTTAGGTAATTGCCTCAGAAAAGCCCCTCCTTTCCCAGTGCAGGGAGTTGCCTACTAAACTTCTCCTTATCTCCCAGTCGCAAAACCATCTTCCTGTCCCAATTACTCACTGAAAATTTCAAACTTATGGCCTGCCCCTAACAGCTCTTCCTGCCAGAGCAGTAACTCCTTATTGGCTATTCTACCATCCTGTCACCTCCCCTAACCGAACCTGTATAACATGCACTTGTCTTTTACTCTCTCTCCCGTCTCCCCTCTCTCCTCTTTCTCTCCCCTCCTCCTTAGTGCTGCTCTGCAGCATCCTCCGCCAATAAAGACCTTTCATACAAGTCTTGGTGGTCTGTGAGATCTCTGCTGATCGAGTGCCGCCGTTTCAGAAGTGACTTTATTCCAAAAGAGTACTGCAGTGGGGGATAGGACCAAGTGTATTTGCAAGCATCTCAAAGGTTAGGCAGAAAAAAGCTTTTTTCCTCATTGGGAAGCTCAGTCAAGATTAGTAATAAAGTAGGAAGGGAGGGGGTGGTGGAAGATGGCAAGATCAGATGCCAGGTCAGAGACCATTCTACCCTGAGTTCAGCCTGGCTCAGGCTGATGGTAAGTTAAAGTTTGGAGGTCTGGAAAGAGAAGCTTAAGACAAAGTTTGGTTCATAGATATTTTGTTTTGACTGATGAGTGAAGACGAAAACTGTTTGGCTAACTAATCACTCTTGAGGCAAAGAGTGTGAATTTAGCTTGTTATATATACAAAGGGGACATCATCTAAATTGTAATGGGAAGGTTTTTTTTTTTTTTGCACTGGCCTGCTTCTCTAGAACATCAAGGATGCTTTTGGTGGGGGTTTCTTTAACCATAGCTGTTTACCAGAATTACAGTGCTTGGGTAAAATTCAACATTGCCAGCAGTTTGCTTTTCTGTTCCCAGAGTTGTTTTAGTCAGAGTATAATTTGTGTAAAATGAGAATGTCTATGAGGGTCAGACTTAGAGAAAGATACTTTTGAGTTCTGCCTCTTGGAGAAAATATATAAATTTAAGAGTTTAATTGTGTTGTAATGAAAAATATGTTTGGTGATTGTTCCCAGTTCCTGGTGCAGAGATCCTAAAACCTTTGGAATTTCCTGAGTGATAGGAAGAATGTCTTTTGTTGTTCATAACAAACCCCCCTTCAGACCATACCTGTGTTTAGGCTAATGAACTGGATTTGCTATTCTTTTTTATCCATCTATGTGTCTACTTTTATTACAAACTCGGGATGAGATGCCTGGGTAGCTTCAAAATTAGGACTAGAGACCAAAAGACCAAACCCATGATTGGAAGGTTGGAGCTTTAAGCTCCAGCCTCTGATCTCAGGAAATGGAAGGAGACTGGAGACTGCCTTCCATAAAAACTGTTGAACAAAGATACTCAGAGAACCTCCAAGTTGGAGAGCACGTGGATGTGCTGGGAGGGTGGTGTGTATACACTCCCTTTCCTTGCCATATACATCTCTTCCATTGGGCGTTCCTGGGTTGTATCTTTGGAAAGTTAAAGTGTTTTGGTGAATTCTGTGAATGGTTTTTAGTGAATTATTGAACTGAGGAGGGGGTAATGGGAGCCCATGACTTACAGGCAATTGTTTAGAAGTATGAGTGGCTACTGGGGCTTGTGACTGGCATGTGAACTGGGGCAGTGTGGTGGGACTGAGGCCTGAACTCATAGGGTCGGTGCTAACTCTGGTGGTGTCAGAAATGAATTAATGGACACCCAACTGGTGTTGGAGAATTGGTTTGGTGTCACAAAGAAGACATCAGAGGTCAGAATCTTCAACTGACTCCATGTAAACATTTGGCTGCTGGTGAGAATTGAGACCCTGGAGGAAGAAGTGATTCTGCACTTTGAGGAGGGGAGAATAGGGTGTGTGGAGCTCCCAGAATTGAATTTCCCAGCTGTTCAGGTTTCCCTCCATCACTCTGCACATGTAAGTTAATGAGAGCTGCATCTTAACAGGAGTAGTCCCCAGGCTTGGGATTGTGTTTAACCTTCTGAATGTGGGTTTCCTTGTGAACTGTGTGAAGAGGCTTCTGGGGAAGAGATACCAGAGAAAAGAGTACAGCATGCCTTGCAGGCCAATGGGAAGGAAGCGGGTAGCTGTCTGGGACATGCATAGTCAACCAGGAGGTAGGGACCAAGATCAGGATCTGTGGGTGGAAGCTTTTACTGGGGACTCCTTGGGGGAGTTCTAATTGTTGGGTTTAAAGCAAGCAGGTGGGAGGTTCATGCTGTGACTAAGAGGTGGATGCTGGAACCTAACTCCGTAGTGCAGTCCGTGTAGAGTGTGGGAGACAGTGGGTAGATTTTAGTAGGTTGTATGTAGCTGTCCCATCAGGAGGAGGTCACTGGGAGGCGGTGGTGTAAGGCAGTTATCTGGGTTGACCATACTGGGGAACTGGGAGGAGGTGGAGGACTTGAAACTGTTAAGGGAGACAGAAAGTTAAACCCAGGTTGAAAATTGGTACTGAGGTAACATTGAATTATAAAAGTTTGCTACAATAGACAACTCTACACTTAGGGATTATTCTGTATATAGAAGTGATGGATGGACACAAGATTGATTATTCTCCTGTAGATAACCACTTGTCACCATATGTGGGACTGTCCATCATTTCTGTCACTGTCTGGTCATAGCTACTCTGTTGTAAGTTTACTTACCTTACTTAGATATCCTGGTTTTGGAATATTCTATTTTTCACTGATTTATTTGTTCATTTCTCTGCTCTGCCAAAATGTCCTGATTACTTCAAAGCCTTGATGTGTGGTAGAAAAAATGCCCACTATTTTAGTAACTTTGGGCTGCTATAATAAATTATTACTATTACTGTT
>CAUYRH010092354.1:0-37863 GCA_963574655.1 Perodicticus potto | reverse complement strand
TGATCTGTCTGATCACTGAACGGATTTCATCCTGGATAGCTTTCTGAGACTTTTCTCTGGGTGCACTATCATCTTTTGCAGTCTTGTCACACTCAATATCAAACTGCCATCTTTCAAGGACCTCACCACTTTCAATATTTGAGATAACTACAACCAGTTTCTGAACTGAACACTTGTACAACCAATCTTTTAGCTGTTCCACCACATTGTTTAGGTATTTTTTGAGCTCAAGATGAGTGGTTACAAGCAAAGTGAGTCCATATTTCTGCACTCCAGTAAAAGTTTCAGATGGATATATGCCACGCTGATATAAAATGCTGTTGATGCCAAATGAGAAGAACTCGGCAACGATTTCGGCGCTCCAGCGCAGGGTGATGCCCTGCTCCCGGGAAAGCTGCAGCGCCATAGCCAAGCCCACCGACGAAGGCACGCGCTTCCAGCCGGCAAACAGCAACCGCAGCGGCACCCGCAGCCAGCCGTTCCCCGCCAATCGTTTCAAAAGTAACCTCTTTCTTATTTTTTTATTGTTTGGGTTTCATCAAGGGTACAAAGAATTAGATTACACAGATTAAATTTGTTAGATAAAATCCCTCTTATAATTGTGTCCCGCCACCCAGAGGTGTGCCATACCCTATGATCCCCCATCCCCTTCCCTTCTCCCCTCTCCCTGCTCCCTCATTCCCCTACCCTCACCTCATATTAGCTCATCTACTACCTTCATATTAGAACTGAGTACACTGGGTTCTTGCTTCTCCATTCTTGTGATGCTTTACTAAGAAGAATGTGTTCCACCTCCATCCAGGTTAAAACAACAGATGTAAAGTCTACATCTTCTTTTTCTTTTTGAGATAGAGTCTCACTTTGTCACCCTCGATAGAGTGCCATGACATCATAGCTCACAGCAACCTCAAACTCTTGGGCTCAAGCAATTCTCTTGCCTCAGCCTCGCAAGTGACTGGGACTATAGGTGTCCACCACAATGCCCAGCTATTTTTAGAGATGAGGAATTGCTCTGGCTCAGGCTGTTCTTGAACCAGTGAGCTCAGGCAAGCCATGTACCTCAGCCTCCCAAGTGCTGGGATTACAGGCGTGAGACACTGCCCTTGGTCCAAGTCTCTATCCTCTTTAATTGCTGAATAGTATTCCGTGGTATACATATACCACAGCTTGTTAATCCATTCATGGTGGGCATTTGGGCTGTTTCCACATTATGGTGATTACAAAACGAGCTGCAATAAAAAATCTAGTGTAAAAGTCCTTATGATAAAATGATTTTTTTCCTTCTGGGTAGATGTCTAGTAATGGGATTGCAGGATCAAATGGGAGCTCTAATTTGAGTTCTTCAAGGATTCTCTGCACTTCCTTGCAACAAGGTTGTATTAGTTTGCAGTCCCACCAGCAGTGTAAAAGTGTTCCCTTCTCTCTACATCTACACCAGCATCTGCAGCTTTGAGACTTTGTGATGTAGGCTACACTCACTCGGGTTAGGTGATATCTCAGGATAGTTTTGATTTGTATTTCTCTGATGATTAGGGACAATGAGCATTTTTTCATGTTTGTAGGCCATGTCTATCTTCTTCTTTTTTTTTTTTTTTTGAGACAGAGCCTCAAGCTATCACCCTGGATAGAGTGCCGTGGCATCACAGCTCACAGCAACCTCCAATTCCTGGGCTCAAGCGAGGCTCCTGCCTCCACCTCCCAAGTAGCTGGGACTGCAGGCGCCCGCCACAATGCCCGGCCATTTCTTGGTTGCAGCCGTCATTGTTGTTTGGTGGGCCCGGGCTGGATTCGAACTCGCCAGCTCAGGTGTACGTGGCTGGCACCTTAGCCTGCTGAGCCACAGGCGCCGAGCCCCATGTCTATCTCTTAAGAGAAGGTTTTATTCATGTCTCTTGCCCAGTGATAGATGGGATTGTTTACTCTTTTTTTGTTGATTAATTTGAGTTCTTCATAGATCCTAGCTATCAAGCTTTTGTTCGATTCATAATATGCAAATATCTTTTCCCATTCTGAAGGTTGTCTGTTTGCTTTGGTTGTTGTTTCCTTAGCTGTACAGAAGCTTTTCCGTTTAATTAAGTCCCACTGATTTATTTTTATTGTTGTTGCAATTGCCACAGAAGTCTTCTTCATAGACTCTTTCCCTAAGCCAATATCTTCAAATGTTTTCCCTACACTGTCTTCAAGGATTTTTATTGTTTCACACCTTAGATTTAAGTCTTTTATCCATCTTGAGTCAATTTTGTAAGTGGTGGGAGATGTGGATCCCCAATAAAAAAGTTTCAGTCTTTTACATGTGTTTATCCAGTTCTCCCAACACCATTTATGGAACAGGGATTCTTTTCCCCAGTGTATGTTCTTCTTTGGTTTCTCAAAGATCAGGGAGCTATAAAATGTTAGTTTCATCTCATGGTTTTCTATTTGGGTTCCAAATGTCAATGTCTCTATTTTTGTGCCAATACCATGCTGTTTTTATTATTACGGCCTTGGAGTATAGCCTAAAGTCTGGTAGGCTGATGCCCCCAGCTTTGTTTTTTTACTAAGAATTGCCTTGGCTATATGGGTTTTTTTCTGGTTCCATACAAAATGAAGAATTATTTTTTCCAAATCTTGAAAGTATAATGTTGGTATCTTAATGGGGATTGCATTGAATCTGTAGATTTCTTTCAGAAGTATAGACATTTTAACAATGTTGATTATTCCCAGCCAAGAGCATGGTATGTTCTTCCATCTGTTAATATCTTCTGCTATTTATTTTCTTAGGGTTTTGTAATTTTCTTTGTAGAGGTCCTTCACCTCTTTTGTTAGGTATATTCCTAGATATTTCATTTTCTTTGAAACTATGTGAAGGGGATTGTGCCTTTGATTAGCTTCTCATCTTGGCTGTACACAAAGGCTACTGATTTGTGGACATTGATTTTATATTCTGAGACATAACTGTGTTTTTTGGGTTTTGTTGGGTTTTTTTGAGTTTTTTTGAGACAGAGCCTCAAGCTGTCACCCTGGGTAGAGTGCTGTGGCATCACAACTCACAGCAACCTCCAACTCCTGGGCTCAAGTGATTCTTCTGCCTCTGCCTCCCAAGTGGCTGGGACTACAGGCACCCACCACAATGCCTGGCTATTTTTTGGTTGCAGCTGTCATTGTTGTTTGGTGGGCCCAGGCTGGATTCATACCCGGCAGCTCGGGTGTATGTGGCTGGTGCCTTAGCCACTTGAGCCACAGGCGCCGAGCCCATTACTATGTTTTTTTATCACTTCCATAAGTCTTGTGGTTGAGTCCTTGGGGTTCTCTAAGTATAAGATCATGTCATTGGCAAAGAGTGAGATTTTGACCTCCTTTGCCCCCATTTGGATGCCCTTTATTTTCTTCTCTTGCCTGATTGTATTGGCTAGAACTTCCAGCACTATGTTGAATAGTAATGGCAATAAAGGACAACCTTGTCTAGTTCTAATTCTAAATGGAAAAGCTTTCAGTTTTACTCCATTCAGTATAATATTAGCTGTGGGTTTGTCGTAGATGGCTTCGATCAGATTAAGAAATGTGCCACTTATGTCTACATTCTTAAGTGTTCTAATTAGAAAAAGATGCTGAATTTTATTGAATGGTTTTTCAGCATATGGTTTTTGTTTTTGCTTCTCTTGATGTGGTGAATTATGTTTATGTACTTGGATATGTTAAACCAGCTTTGTATCCCTGGGATGAAACCTACTTGATCATAATTAATGAATTTTTAAATTTTTAGCTATAATTTGCATCTATATTCATTAGTGAAATTGGTCTGAAGTTCTCCTTTTTAGTTGGGTCTTTTCCTGGTTTTAGTATCAGGGTGATGTTTGCTTCATAGAACGTGTTAGGGAAGATTCCTACCTTCTCAATTTTTGGAATAATTTCTGCAGTATGGGTAGAAGCTCTTCTTAGAAGGTTTGATAGAATTCTGGTGTGAAGCCTTCTGGACCAGGGCATTTTTTTTATTGGGACGTTTTTTACTGTTTCTTCAATCTCAGTTCTTGAAATTGGTTTGTTCAAGAGATCTGTTTCTTCTTGGTTAAGTCTAAGGAGAGGGTGCGATTCCATTTTTCCACATTGTCAAATTTGGGGCACAGAGTTTCTTGTAGTACTCAGAGATGATCTCTTATGGCATCTGTTGTTATTTCCCCCTTATCATTTCTGATTGAGGTTATTAGAGATTTTATTTTTCTGTTTCTAGTTAATCTGGCCAAAAGTTTATTAATTTTATTTTTTTAAAAAAACTAACTTTTATTTCATTAATTTTCTGAATGATTCTTTTGTTTTCAATGTCATTGATCTCTGTTTTAATTTTGGTTATTTGTTTTCTTCTGCTGGGTTTGGGATTAGATTGTTCTTCTTTTTCCAATTCCTTAAGATGGTTCATGAGTCTGTTGATGTGCTTTCTTTCTGTTTTTCGAATGTAGGCATCTAATGCAAGCTCTTAAGACCGCTTTTACTATATCCCACAGGTTTTGGTAACTTGTGTCTTCATTGTTGTTATGTTTAAGGAATTTAATGATTTCCTCTTTTATCTCTTCCTGAATCCAGCCATCATTCAGCATAAGGTTGTTTAATTTCCAAGTCTTCGTGTGGGGATGAATGTTTTTGTTGGCCTAGAGTTCTACCTTTATTGCCTTCTAGTCTGATAAGATACAGGGTATAATTTTTATTCTTTTAATTTTGCTGAGGTTTGATTTATATCCTAGGATTTGGTCTATTTTGGAGTACATACCATGGACTGACAAGGAAAATGTATATTCTTTAGCTTTGGGATAGTGGTTCTGTATCTGTCTATTAATCCTGTTTGTTCTAGAGTCACATTTAAGTCCTATCTACCTTTGTTTAGTTTCTGTTTAGAGGATCTATCTAGTTCTGTCACAGGGATGTTAAAGTCCCTAGCTATTATGGTGTAATGGGATATCATATTGCTCAGACCCATCAAGATCTGTTTCATAGATCTGGGAACATTTAAGTTGGGTGAATAAATGTTTAAAATTGAAATGTCTTCTTGTTGTATTGTTCCTTTGACCAGTATAAAGTGTCCATCTTTGTCTTTCTTAACTTTAGTTGCTTTAAATCTGTTCATATCTGAAAATAAGATTGTGACCCTTCCTTTCTTCAGATTTCCATTTGCTTGAAATACTGTTTTCTGTCCCTTACCCCTGAGTCTACTTTTTTTTGAGACAAAGTCTCACCTTGTCACCCTCTGTAGAATGCCATGGTGTCACAGCTCACAGCAACCTCAAACTTGTAGGCTCAAGCAATTCTCTTGCCTTAGCCTCCCTAGTAGCTGGGGCTATAGGCACCTGTCACAATGCCCGGCTATCAGTTGTTGTTGTTGTTGTTGTTTAGCAGGCCCAGGCTGGGTTTGAAGCCATCAGCCCCAGTGCATGTGGCCAGCTCCCTAACCACTGAGCTATGGGCACCAAGCCTTAACCCTGAGTCTTGATTTGTCCTTCAAGGCTAGGTGTGTCTCCTGAAGACAGCATATGGGTGGCTTGTGCTTTTTTATCCAATCAGCCAGCCTGTGCCTCTTCAGTGATGAATTCAATCCATTGGCATTTATTGAGAGAATTGGTAAGTGTCCTGGAGTTCTATCATCTTATTTTGTGAAAGTCTATTATGTAGTTTTATCCTTTGTACCATCGTGGAAGCTAAGTTTTGACCTTTAACTTCTGTGTCTTTACTTACCTGTGGTCCATTGTGATGGTCAGTTTTGAGGATAGGTCTAAGTATTTCCTGTAGAGCTGGTCTTGTTGTGGCAAATTTCCTCAGTGTTTGTGTTTCCACAAAAGATTTGATTTCTCTATCAATTTTGAAGCTTAGTTTAGTAGGATACAGAATTCTGGGCTGAAAATAGTTTTAAGATATTGAAGGTGGATGACCATGCTCTTCTGGCTTGGAAATTTTTAGTTGACAAGTCTGCTGCCATCCTAATGGCTCTGCCGCTGCAGGTCAGTTGGCACTTACTCCTGGCTGCTTGCAGAATTTTTAATTTCCTCTTGAGTTTGGACAGGTTCATTACAATGTGTCTTGAAGAGGCTCTGTTTAAGTTGAAATGACCTGGGGTTCGCGATTCATCTAAAAGTAGTATATCAGGGTTTTTAGTAAAACTTGGGAAAGTTTTCATTTATGATAGTCTCCAGTAGGGCTTCCATTCCCTTAGGACAATCTTATTCTCCTTCAAGAATCCCTATTATTCATTTATTTGAATGGTTCATGGAGTCTCGTTGTTCTGAAAGTGCCTGTTCTTTTTTTTCTCTCTTCTTTTCTGCCTCTTTAACTACCCGGGTAAACTTGAAAACTTTATCCTCTAGCTCTGAGGTTCTTTCTTCTCCATGGTCTAACCTATTTTTGATACTTTCTACTATATCTTTACATTCTCTAACTATGCCCTTCATTTCCTTAAGCTCTGCCATATCCTTCCTATGTTCTACATATCTCTCAGCCAACTTTTGGTTCTGTTTTTCCATTTTCTTATCCACTCCTTTTATTGTTTTTATCATCCATATTTTAAATTCCCTTTCTGTCAAACCCATTAATTCTTTGTAGGTGGAGTCTTCTGCAGTAGCTGCCTCATGGTCCCTAGCTTAGCTTCAACAAAGCATGGACAGCTGTGTAGTAATAAGATTGAACAAAGAGGCTATGATGCAGGTGGTCCAAGATGGACTAGAGACATTGCCTTATCAGCCACTAGGGGCAAGAGGACTCCAGCCACCTATTGCTGGATTGTCCCACCCAGAAACATTATCCCAGGGGCACAGTGGGACACCAGGGGACTCCAAGAAATGAGGAGAGCAGGAGCAGTGGAAGATAGCATGGAAGGTGGGTGCCTGGATGTGTGCTAAGGCCAGCCCTTTGCCAGAGGGCTAGAGACAAGGAAGGCCCCTCCTGCTGTTTTATTTGGACTTGGAGCTGCGTTGAGAGGGCCTGAGACACTAAGTGAACTTGAACAGCACCTAGTGGCCAGGTTTGCACTGCAGGCAGGTCTGAACTCTGGGACAGCTTGGCTAACAGTGGTGTGGGCACTGCCACTGTAGGGGAGCCACTGGAAAAGAACAGCCTTCAGGGTTCTAGTATGTGGCTGGCTCTAGCGTACCTGCTGAGCTTGGACAGCCACCCTTGGGGAGAGCTGGGTGCATCCCACATCCCCATGCAGAATTCTTTGTGGCCAAGGAGCACTATTTGGATAGTCAAGGAATGTATCCCAAGAAGTTTGGTGAGAGCTTTGGGCCCCCAACCCTGAGGGGATCCAACGCTAGTGAAGTGACCACATCCTGATTGAGGTCAAATAAATCAGGAAGATGGGACCACATCACTTCAGCAAGTAAATAGGGGTTTCCTGCCCCCATCTTTTTTTTTCTTTCTTTTTTTTATTTTAGAGACAGAGTCTCACTTTGTTGCCCTTGGTAGAGTGCTGTGGCATCACAGCTCACAGCAACCTCTAGCTCTTGGGCTTAGGCGATTCTCCTGCCTCGTGCTCCCAAGTAACTGAGATTACAGGAGCCCACCACAACGCCCGGCTATTTTTCTGTTGCAGTTTGGCTGGGGCTGGGTTTGAACCTATCACCTTCGGCATATGGGGCCAGTGCCCTACTCACTGAGCCAAAGGCACCGCCCCCTGCCCCCATCTTATGCTGCAGAAACAGCTCATATGTTTTGTCTCTCCTAACTCGGGAGTGCCATCTGGTGTCAAGACAGTATATTGTAATATGTATGTTTTTTAAATTTTTTAAAATTTTTTGTTTTGTTTTTATTTTTTCATTTTTATTTTCCTCAATATCAAGGTTTCTAGTTTTGTTACAATTTTCTTGCCTTTTTCTTCTTTTCTTTGCTTTTCTATTTTCCTTCTTTTTATAGGCACTTTTCTGTTTTTCCCTCATAAATCTCTCAAATGACAATGAAGATATCCCTCCTTTCTCCGGTCTGTTTTGTTCTATTTCATTCTATATTTTATTTCTGGGACATAGCCTAGCTCTGAGGCCTGGGATGGGATCCCACAGCATTGGCCTGGCTCAAGGAGGCCTTGAACTCCAAGGCTAGGGCATCCTTCTAGCTTTGGCCTTCCAAAAGACCATATTGCTAGATTCCCACCACGACACACTACTGCTTTTCTTCTGTATTTCATGAAGATGAGGTCTTGCTCTTAGGCTAGTAAGGCTCTCTGGGCTCAGGGAACCCACATGCCACAGACCCCCAGAGTCCTGGAATTGCAGATGTGGGTCAATGTGCCCTGCCAAATACCTCTCTTACTCCTGTTTTTCTCTTTCCACTATTCTTCTCTCTCTCTTTTTTTTGTTTTTTGTAGAGACAGAGTCTCACTTTATCGCCCTCGGTAGAGTGCCGTGGCGTCACACAGCTCACAGCAACCTCCAACTCCTCGGCTTAGGCGATTCTCTTGCCTCAGCCTCCCGAGTAGCTGGAACTACAGGTGCCCGCCATGACGCCGGCTATTTTTTTTCTGTTTTGCAGTTCAGCTGAGGCTGGGTTTGAACCCGCCACCTTCAGCAGATGGGGCTGATGCCCTACTCGCTGAGCCACAGGCACCGCCCAACTCTTCTCTCTTATTTTCATTTTTTCTTTTTCTTTCTTTTCTCCCTTTTGGTCTTTTCCTTTTGTCCCTGTACCAAAAATCCACTCCAACTCCCAGGAACAGAGATAAGGAAAATGAAGGAGAAAGAGGAAGTGAGAGGAGAAAGTAGGGGAAGGAAGTGAAAAAGAAGAAAACACACACGAGGAGGAACCAACAGAAAATTCTGACAACATGAAAAACCAGAACAGATGAGAGTAGCCAGAATCTACAGAGAACTCAAATTAATCAACAAAAAAGGAGCAAACAATCCCATCTATCCCTGGGCAAGGTTCTCTTCCTCAGAGAACGTTCTCTGAGGAAGACAGATAAATGGTTAATAAGTATATGAAAAATGCTCATCGTTCTTAATCACCGAAGAAATGAAAATCAAAACCACCCTGAGATATCACCTAACCCCACTGAGAATAGCTCACATCACGGAGTCCAAAAGTTGCAGATGCTGGCGTGGATGTGGAAAGAAGGGCACACTTTTACACTGCTGGTGGGACTGCAAACTAACACAACCTTTTTGGAAGGAAGTATGGAGAATCCTCAAAGAACTCAAAGTAGACCTTCCATTTGGTCCCTCAATCCCCTTACTAAGCATCTACTCAGAAGGAAAGAAATCATTTTATCATAAGGACATTTGTACTAGATTGTTTATCACAGCTCAATTTACAATTACCAAGATGTGGAAACAACCTAAGTACCCATCAACCCATGAATGGATTAATAAACTGTGGTATATGTACACCATGGGATACTACTCTGACATAAAAAGATGGAAACTTTACAACTTTTGTATTAACCTGAACAGAGTTGAAGAACATTCTCTTTAGTAAGGTATCACAAGAATAGAAAAACAAGTATCCAATGTACAATGTATTTAATACTAATATGAACCCAGTAGACCATCAAATACATGCCCACATAGGAGAAAAATTCAATTCAATTCAAGTTGGGGAGAGGGGAGAGGGAGGGGAAAAAAGAGAAGAGGGAGGAGGATTGGGATGCTCCCACTTAATGGGCATAATTAAGGGTATATGGTATACCTCCTGGGTTTGGGACCCAACTACAACAGAGACCTTACCTAACAAACTCAAACGATGTAACCTAATCATTTGTAACCTCATATTAATCTGAAATTAAAAAAAAAAAAGGCCATGATCTAATGCTAATAGACTGAGTGGGAAAGTCAGTTAGCCCTGGATAGACTCTTCTTGGCCTCTCTGAACAGCATCCTTCCTTCTGGGAGGGAGCTGGGCCTTCTGTGGAAAGCGGGGTCTTATGAGCTGTGGTCAAACAAGGTAGGTCTGATAATTTCTTTATGACCAGTTTTTGTACAAAATGATGGTTTTATGGCTGGCCTGAGGAAGAGTGGGACGCAGAAGCAGGACAGGAGACAGAGAGCTTTTGCTTCCAAGGTCTTCATTTTAGGGCACTATTTTCTGAGCTCCTGAGTACTGTGACAGTGGGTCTGTGCCAGTGTGCCCTTGTGCCCACAGAGCATGCAGCACCTAGCAGGAATGCACCTGGCATACACCACCGCCTCTTGGTGGTGGTGAAGTGTGGGTGCAGGTTTGTCAGAGAGGGATGCTGACTGCGGAGGAGGGAACAGGGTGTTGCAGCCCATATAGCCTATGGCTAGGAGGAGTGAGAGTTGTAAGAAATACCTGTATAGCTCAATAATGGAACACCTGGGTGGAAAGGGCGTGAAGCGGGATTTAGCTTGCCTAACAAGCATGAGAGCTCGCGAGATGAGAGCAGTGGTGAATTGGCAGTCTCTACACCTGTGGTGTTGAGAGGCAGGAGATCAGCCTTATATTAGGCTGGAGGAGAAGGCAGTCGGGAGCATGCGCATTGTATCACGGACCTGCTTACTCTGACTCTGCCTCCTCTCCTGCCTGCAGAACACCAGCACAGCATCTCTCTGCTGAAGATCACCAAGCTCCGCTAAAGACGAAGATCTATCTTTCTAAGACTGCTTTACTCCAAGACACTCTCTCCTGCTAAAGCAGACAGCCCTCAGGCGCCTGAGAGAAACTGAACCAGAGCAAGGTAACTTAGCGGTCGGCGTCCAGAACCTAGTTAAGCCGGGCTGAGACCTGGCCAGTCCTCGGCCCTGACGAGTGGTGTCAGAAGTGACATGTGACAACAGGGGGCATATTTGCTGTAAATATTACATAAAGCTGGTTTTAAAAATTTGTCTTAAAAATTGTTTTAAAAACTACAAAAATGGGCTTGTATGTTAAGCATCCCACAGGAAAAGGAATTCCTGGAAATCCGTGGGGGCAAGTCTGAAGGTAACTCCTCTAAAATTCTTATGCAGAATTTTAAATAATCTACAAATAAGAATCTAAAAATAAGTATAAATTTCCAAAGGTGCAAAGACAAATTTCTCATGTGACTGTGGAACAATGGCATAAAAGGATGTCCCTGTTCTGAGTGGTTCAGGCCCAAGGGCTTTCTGAACGTAGCCTCTTCCTGACTTAAAGGTGCTCTGACCGCATATCATGCAGAAAGTCTACAGAAACTTGTTCAGGAAGAGAACAGGAATTTGAAACATACAGTTTCCTTGATTTATAATAATGTGACCATGATTTTTTTTTTTTTTTTTTTTTGAGACAGAGTCTCACTTTGTCACCCTCGGTAAAGTGCTCTGGTGTCACAGCTCACAGCAACCTCCAACTCTTAGGCTCAGGTGATTCTCTTGCCTCAGTTTCGCCCGCCACAATACCCGGCTATTTTATTTATTTATTTTTCTCTAAGCAGCTGCGCTGAGAATGAGCCCCATGTGGTTGGTGCGTTAAGACACACACTGCCTCCATAACTAGTGGAGCTGAGGGACGATGCCTCTGCACTGCGCCGCTCAGCAAGATTCGCTTCTTGGCGGGTTTTAACAGTGAGAAACGGAGGGATGGCTACGTGCATGTGCACATGGCACTCTCTGCCTGAGGTCCCAGGCCTTTCCCCTAGGCAGAACAAGAAGGAACCAGTCCCCAGAGTGTAGCCCAGGAAACAGGCCTTCAGTATAATGGGGGTCCCGCTCTTGCTCTGGCTGGTCCTGAACCCGTGAGCTCAAGCACTCTACCCACCTCAACCTTCCAGAGTGCTAGGATTACAGGCATAAGCCACAGCCCCCAACGCTGTGACCAAGATTTTATCTAAAAATTTCTACATGTACTCAGAGAGAGCTCTGGGAACCATGTTTTTCTGTTGTCCTCCTGGACTCTAGTGAAAGGACCAGGAGGGCACATCATCTTCTAGGAGAGACCAGCTCTGAGAGACACAGCTGCTTAGAGGTGGGGCGAGTGATTGTTGGTAGATTTCAGGACTACAACCTGGGGAGAGGCTCCAGTTTCTTTTAGATTCTGAATGTGGAGTGAACTACAAAAGAGAAATGTCTGCATCAGCTCCTTTGCAAAAACTAAATATAGCAAAATTCTCCCATCCTGAATCACAAAGAGATTAATTGTTGTTGAAGTAGCTATTTCTCATCCAAGGTGCTGGATGGACCTCTGGTTTCCAGGAAGTTTCCTGAAACCATGATTTTTTTGCTTTGAGACTTTGCTCTGATGGTCCTGGGAGCAGGGGGTGCCCTTCTACCCCAAGCAGAACAGCTCTGATTTGATCTGTTTCACTTATTTTCCAAATTTAATTGTTATTTGATTAGTGGTACATTAAACATCAGTTAAACAGTGTCAGTCCCTTAAACCCTGGCCATGGCAGAGATCAAAATCATGGGTTTTTAAAAATATTTACTTCTGTAATCCTAAATAATACCCTTACATGACTATTGATTTTCCAATTTGAATCATCTGTGACTTTTCCCTTCTATATTAAGATGAAGATTAAGCTCCACTCAACCCTCTGCCCACTCCCACCTACACAAATATGTACTATTCCCCTCCTTACAGAGAGAGCTATAGCACTGGTGCCTAACGAGTATTTGTACACGTGTAATGCTGACTGTGGAAGGCGCTGTTGACAATCTGCTCATCACAGCACAAGCACCCAACTCCCAATGGGGCATCAGGGTACAGATTTCCAGAAGTAGCAACAGATAAAATGAAACTCACAGGACAGCCTGCGACAGCAAGGGGGTTGTGCAGGGGACAGGGCCAGAGTGGAGTGGGGGCTCTGAGGACACGGACAGCAGAGCTGCCAGCAGCTTAGAGCAGAGCAGTGCTGAGATCAGATTTGCATTTTGGAAGGTGCCTAGAGTGCCCAGTGAGAATGGGTGGGAGTGCACCTGGAATGTAGGAGAGCGTCTAGCCAAGAAGCCTCATAGCCCGGAGGCGGCAGCAGCTACGCCCAGGCACCTGGGGACCCTAGCTTAGCTGCAGGTGATGAGTTCTCCTCTAGACATACGTTCGAGGCACCTGTGGGAGTTGAGGGCAAAAAGCAGGGCTGGAACTAGGTGGAGAAATGCTTTTTTAATAGTTGGCTCCAGCTTTTCTGTTAAAAACTTGGCTTTGTGTGGAAAAACCTCATGCTAAGAGCTTGCTTTAGAAGGTGAAACTCCCGCTTCCTGAGGGCCAGGGTGTCAGCAGATCTCAGGATTCTGAGGAGGGGAATACGCTTCAGGTGATAGGGAGGATTCTGGAATTCTGTAGCAAAGAGAGAGGCAGGGGAGAAAGTGGAGAGGGAAGGAAGGAAAGCACAGTGACAGAGGCTATGCAGGGCCCCCACGACCTGGGGGCACCTTTGGCAAAGTCAGATAACCTGGCAGTGAAGTGTGATTAAATGTTGTGTGGCAACCAGAGAAGAGGCTGAGCTTTCCATCAGTCTGCCTAGTGCAGAGAGAGGCAGCAAGCAAGGAAGTCAGTTCCCAAGAAGAGATGAGGCTAGTTACGGGGAACCAGAACGAGCTCAGGAAGCTACTTGCTGAATTATTGCAGGATGGCATGGAGGGGACAGATCCTCAGATTGGGGTGGGCTGAGAAGAGAAGCCCCCCCCCCCCCCCCGCAAACTGAGTCCTGCATGTCAGCTGCCCAGGGCACGTGTGGTCACAGTCTTAGAGGAAAGGGAGACTTCAAGAAAGAAGATGCTGCCAGGAAGCCAATGACAAGGACTGGGCATAGTGACAAGGGAGCTGGTGGGGCCTGAGGGGACAGCTGGCGCAGGTGCTGGGCTGCAGAGCGGGAGTGAGTAGGTGCCCTGGATTGAATGTTTGTGTTCCACCAAAAGTCATCTGTTGAAATCCTAAGCCTCAGTCAGGATGATAATATTAGGTGATTAGCAGGTGAAGACGGAGCTGTCAGTAACCAGATTAGAGCTCTCTCTCCTTCTGATCTTGAGACATGGTAATGACATGGAGATGCCGGCAATCTGCAACGCAGAGAAACACCCCCACCGGCACTGATGCTCTGGCATCTGATTTCATTTTCAGGCTCCAGACCATGAGCGATATTTTTCTACTGCTCCTCGGCCACCCTGTCAAGGGGTACCATCATAGCAGACTGAACAGTACGTGATGAGGACAGCACAGCAAGCAGACACGCTTTCTAGAAACATAACTGTGAGGATGTTCCAGGAGCCCCTTGGTTAAAGTCTCCTACAAAGGCCTAAGGCCCCGTAATACCATCATGCAGCTATTTTTGTTTTTCTCTTTCTGTAAAAAATAAAACAAATTGGGATTGTTTACAATTCAAACTTCCACCAAAATCTGTGTGCCCCTTCTCACAAGTACGCATGTTACATCTTTGTTACAAAATTTTTTTTTTTTTTTTTTGAGCCAGAACCTCAAGCTGTCACGCTGGATAGAGTGCTGTGGCATTACAGCTCACAGCAACCTCCAACTCCTGGGCTCAAGCAAGTCTCTTGCCTTTGCCTCCCAAGTAGCTGGGACTACAGGTGCCCACCACAACGCCTGGCCATTTTTTTTTTTTGGTTGCAGCCATCATTGTTGTTTGGCAGGCCCGGGCTGGATTAGAACCCGCCAGCTCAGGTGTACATGGCTGGCGCCTTAGCCCGTAGAGCCACAGGCGCCGAGCCTTTGTTACAAAATTAATACGAATTCTTTTCAAAACTTCCCAGGAGAACTTTTGTACCAAAATTGTGCCAGTTACTACACAGGAGGAAATGGAGTTCTGATTGGAAGGAGTCATTGCTAATTATCTCTGCTCCCCAAAGAAGCTATAAAAAGGGTTCAGAAGACCTCTCCTGGCTTGGCGCCCAAAGCTCAGTGGTTAGGGCGGCAGCCACATACACTAAGGCAGGCGAGTTTGAACCTGGCCTGGGCTAGCTAAACAACAATGACAACTGCAGCAAAAAAATACCCGGGTGTTGTGGCAGGCGCCTGTAGTCCCAGCTACTTGGGAGGCTGAGGCAAGAGAATCACTTAAGCCCAAGAGTTTGAGGTTGCTGTGAGCTGTGACACCATAGCGCTCTATCAAGGGCAACATAGTGAGACAAAACAAACAAAAAAAAGAAGAGCCCCTCCTTCTGAAACAAGCTGCTAGCTCCCTGAGAGGACAGGGGACACAATTCTCCTTGAATACATTTTTAAAGTGTAGCACAGAAGAGGACTAAAAGCAATTGTCTCAGCAGCCAGGGCTATTCAGTGTCGGTTGGGGAGACAGGAAAGTAGGGTGTGCTGTTTGGACTGGTCTGTAGGTTCCTGATTTTAAAGGAACTGAAGAAGCGCTCAGCATAGGGAAGACAGCAGGAGAGGGCATGAGGTGTGGAAACCTGGACCCTCGGGGAGCCACTTGAGCGTGATTAAAGTTGTTTGGGAGGAAAGAGGCTGGAGACAATGGGAGATATTTGGTTCTGTAGGCTCTAGAGCCACAGGCAGAGAGCTCAGGAGCAAGCGCCCAGCTACACCTGCAGAGCCAGTGGGAGGGGAGGGAGAAAGAGGGGAAGGCTGACAGAAGTCCCCATGGACTCACTCAGCTTCCTGCAGCAGCAGAGGGTCCGCACAGAGGGATGGCATGTGAGGTGGCTGAGCTCAGAGAAAGTCTGGAAAAGCTGATGTGAGGTAGGGCAAAAAGAACCAGCCAGGAGAGATACAGTAGGATGGGAGGAGAGTGGTCGGGGCCTGGTGCCCTGGCATCCATCTCACCTCCTTCCATGGAAATAGAATACTTCACTGGCCACCCAAGAACTGAGAACAAGGGTTGGAATTTCCTGATTGTGTCCTTGTCTGTTTTTTTTTTTTTCTCAGCCCAACCATATCTGCCATGTTTCTCCTTTTTCAGAATAAGAACCCCTTTGTTCACTCCCTGACAAAGATGGCAGTGTCTGTAACCCAGGAGTGCTCACAGACGACCTAAGTTCCATTCTCTGCACCAAGTCTTCATTTCCCAGGACGCTGTCTCTACTTGCACAGAAGTCCCAGCAGCAACCAAGGGCTCAGTCTCAAGTGCCCCTGTGGATCTCAGCTGCACTAGAGAGAAAGATGGGCACTTGGCTCAGTTAGGAAAACAGTGGTCCTAGTTTAAGGAAAACATTAATAAGAGAGTCCTCCTCTGCCTGTGTCCTCTCCTCCTTCCTTGAGTCTGGGATGGATCCTCCCAATGCCACTCACCATGGCAGCCCAGAGAAAAGGCCCTCTGCAGTGGGTGGGCATCATGCTGCAGGTGGTGGACAGGCTATACTGTAATAGAGAGGAAACAAGAGCTCTATTTTAGAGACACAAATGCAAGCAATTACAGAGACAGACCAAAAGCTCTATGTTATTAACACGTTAGCTTTGATACAAAAGTGATAAGGCTGGTATGTGGCCATCTTAGGGCACAGAGCCTGTGAGTGGACAACCTACAGAACAGTGACAAAGCAAGGGGACCTGGTCCAGGACTGGCCCCTTCAAACTACTCCTAGCCAGAGTTTCCCTAGGTAAGAAGCGTTGCCATTAATACCCAGAGTGAAGCTGTGCTCACACAAGTGCATTGTTTTCAGAAGCTTGGTATTCGCTGACTGGTGAGTCACAGAAGTCCCTTTCATGCTGTGGGGTCGCTTTTCCTAACAAGTCATTGCTCAGATCCATCTACCCACCAGGCTCACATTTGGATCAGGAAAATAAAATGAAAGCCCTAGTGGATTGTTGGGACATGTTGGGACTTCCTTAGGGACAGATGGGTGAGAGGCTGTTGGTTGACATTTAACTGTAGCTCCAAATGTATCAAACATTTCCTTGTAATATGTCCAAATCAGCCTGGAAATGGGCTGGACTTCACAAAGAAGCTCCTGCCATCAAGGCTATGTGGCTGGTATTCTCCCTCACACAGAGGATGGTTCACCTGCTTGGACTGTGGGCTTGGATTTTTCTTTGTGACAAGGTTTTTTTTGTTTGTTTTGGAGACAGTCTGACTTTTGTCACCCTTGGTAGAGTGCTGTGGCATCATAGCTCACAGCAACCTCAAACAATTCTCTTTCCTAAGCCTCTCAAGTAGTTGGGACTACAGGCGCCTACCACAATGCCCAGCTATTTTTTTTAGAGATGGAGTCTTGCTCTTGCTGAGGCTGGTCTCGAACCTGTGAACTCAGGCAATCTACCCACCTTGGCCTCCCAGAGCACTAGGATTACAGGCGTAAGCCACTGCACCTGGCCCTCATAAATTCTTTTTGATTTTGTGTGTGTGTGTGAGACAGGGTGTCTGTCCGTCACCTAGGCTAGAGAGCAGTGGCAGCATCATAGACCACAGGAACCTCAAACTCTTGGGCTCAAGAGGTCCTCCTGCCTCTGCCTCCAACATAGCTGGGACTCTTAAGTGGGGGCTGGTCTTTCTCAGGCTGGTCTCAAACACCTGAGCTCAAGGAATCCATCTCCCTTCGCCTCCCAGAGTGCTAGGATTACAGGTGTGAGCCATCTAATACAAACATTTAGTGCTGTAGGAACACTGGACCTTGACAGCATTCCGGATCATTGAGTCAAGCCTCAGCTGAGATCAGCCTGAATCTAGATCATAGGTTCTCAACTCTGGCTACACATTAGAACCACCTGGTGAGTTTCGAAAAATAGCCATGCTTTATCACCATGCTAGCCCAATGAACTGAAAATTTTGGGGAGTGAGCCTTCATCCTGGGAGTTGCTAAAGTTTACCAGGTAATTCTATTGAGTGGCTGGGAGTGAGAGTCATAGCTCTGGATCAGTGTTTTTCAAACTATGGTAATAGCAGATTTATTCTTCCTTTCATTTCATTTTTTTGTTTTCATTTTATCAACTGACACTTTTATAGTAAAAATGAATCATATGGCTTCTAGAAGTTTCCCTTATAAAAAGCAGTACTGCTATTGCCTCTTCAACCCGGCGCTCTAATTATTCTTAAACAGTGGAGGAAAGGAATTTTGGAGAAAGATCACGCACATGGATGTTTCAACAAGTAGTTAGTTATCTCATTATGGACCAATGAGAAGCCAGTTTGTGGACCAGAAACCGGGTAGTGGATCCCTGCTGTCCAAGGACCATGCTTTGAGCAGTGCTGTCCAGACTTCCTGACTTTATCAGTCAATAACTTCTTTTGCTGTTTGAAGTGAGTTGGGTTTTCAGTTATAAGAGGAAGAGTCCAATCGAGGCATCATCTAGTCACATGTTGCTTTCTCTTTCTTACTGTCTGTCCCACTGGAGAGCTGCCACCACCCCAGTCACAGTTTGATGGTGACTGTGTGATCACTGCACACCCTCATCCTGGCTCCCTTTCCAGAGCAGCATTAATGCAGAAGCTCAGCCAAAGCGATACAAACTTCCTTCCCAGAAAATGAGAACATCTAGGTTGATGAGGCAATTTAAGCCCTATTTAGGGGAACATTAAGAAGGAAACATTAAGAAGCCACGTGATCCAGGGGCAGGTTGTCACTTCTCCGTTACAGGTGCCGCCTCTAACTTGCAGCTGTGGACCATTAACCTATTTGCATTCTTTCTGATGCTCAGTCCATCCCCTATTTGGCCAGAGAGAAGCCATTCACATCGGGTCCTGTGTCCTGATACCGTCCCTGCTTGACTACCCCAGGCCTGGACTGGCCGTTTCT
Source organism: Perodicticus potto (assembly GCA_963574655.1). NCBI lineage: Eukaryota > Metazoa > Chordata > Mammalia > Primates > Lorisidae > Perodicticus > Perodicticus potto. The sequence continues at coordinate 19,309 of CAUYRH010092354.1, read as the reverse complement.
CAGGAGCATGATTCCTTTTAGCGAAGAGTGTTATTTAGAGACCAAGATCTAGGCAAGATACATACTCTTTTTAAACGCAGAAGTTACATAATGTTTCAGACAATCTGTTTCACTGTATCCTTTCCATTAAGTCATTAGTGGCCTGACAACCATCACCGCACTTGGCATTTGCAGTCAGCGTGGATCAGAACACAGTCCCTCAACCTCTGCACTGCTGACAGGTGGGCAGGGGCTATTCTGGGCACTGCAGGGTGCTCAGCAACACCCCTGCCCTCTCTACACCACTAGATTCAAGTCACACCCCCAGTGTGGCAGCCAAAATGTCTCCAGACATTGCCTAATACTCCTGGGGTGGCAAAACCATCCTCTGTTAAGAACCACTGCATATCCTCTGGGGTTCTGCAGAAAACTTCCTGTAACAAACCAGAGAGAACTGGACTCCATACGTAACACCCACAACAACTTGCTGCCACTGTTTCTCTACATGTCTAACTGGGCTCATGGCTACAAGATAGAACAATGTATGTGGGAAGCAGTTTACCTGCAGGGAGTCGTCAGGGTGACAGTGAGGTCTAGACATCACGTCATGAGCGGCAGGCAGCACCCTGCAGCCTCTGTCACTTGTTACCAACTTTGTTCAGACGGCCTGGCATCTAATAGAACTGACTCAAGGCCTGAAGATTGCTCAACTCTTGTGTTCCCACTAGGCCTCTTTTTAATGTTATCCTTGTTTAAGCTCCTTCCTCTTACTGTCACTAAGAGAAAGTCCCATTTAATTCATACCAGATGCTGAGTGAGTCGCCATGATCAAAACCTCATCCACCAACATGAATCATAAGGACAAACAGGATTTCTTTCTTCCTGCAAAACAGTGACTAAAATAAGGCCTTGCCCTTTTAGGAAAAAAAAAAAAAGTATCTGTTTAAGAAGAGGCTTAAGCCCCTGCTTGTGTAATCCATGTGTCTGTGAGCATGAAATAGTTTAACTGTAGGTCCCAGGGAGACAGCAGATGGGGCCTACAGCTGGGCCAGGAGGACACTGGCTGGAGGGGATGTCCTAGAGTAGACTTGAGATGGAGGGTCTAGCTGCCCCAAGACCATTACACAATCCTCTGTTTCCACCTGAGACTCAGAGAAGTGAACTCGCCTCTGCCGTGGAGGAAGAGGATCCTCGGAATTGCACAGTGCCCTCAGGATGAGCATCCTAGAAGGCTGCTACTCCTGATGAGGTGGCGGACACCCTTGAGCCTCAGGTGCACTTGTTTTCTCCATTCTGCCTTTTTCCTTGGATTCTGGGAATGACACTCTGATTATCCATGGGGGTTGGAAATGATGTCTGTCCTCCCTGGGATGGAGCAGAGGTGGTGGCAGCACTGGGCCCATCTGGGCACCTGGACTTCCCTGAATGGAGGGGAGCAGAGCAGAGCTAGGGCTGACATTCCCCCACAGTGTGTGGCCAGATGAGACTGTCAGCTGGCAACTGCTTCTAGGTCCCCAGGGCCTCCTGGTGCCTGTCCTTGTCTCACAGACTTGTCAAAGTACATTTGGGACCCGGTGGAGCTAGAACCAGTGCCCAGAACAGCCCCTGACCACATGTCAGTCAGCAGTGCAGAAGTTGAGAGACTGTGCTCTGATCCATGCTGACTGCAAATACCAAGCGCCAGGTGCAAGTCAGAAGGGCCCTCTGTGTGGCAGAAGTGGGGCAGGAGTTGGGAGCACCCCACAGCCACTGCGTCATCACTGAGAAAGAGCCAGTGAGGAATGACCAGTGGCCACCAAGACCCACAACAATGAAGGAGAGCTGAACAGAAATTGGATTTCTACCTCTTCTCCATCTTCGTGCCAAGTCTTTCTCTTGCCTTCTCCTGAGGGTATCAGCACCGTCTGCCCGTCTGTGCAGCTGTGGGAGTGGGAACTTGGCCTCAGGCCTCTCCCCTATACCTGAATGTGGTGGTCCACGGAGTTCCACCCAGGCCTAAAGCTCCTTCCTCCATCTTTCTCGACACTGTCCCTCACTTTTATGACCTGTCACTTTAAGATTATCTCCAGCTCCAAAATTCTCCCCTGAGGTCCAGGTATAGAGATCTGTTTACCCAGTGATCATCTTCATATAGAGACCCCATTTACCACCAAAAACACCTCAGTTTGTAGAGTTAGAAAATATAAGGCTCCTTTTTGTTGAAAGAGATGTGAAAAAATAATATAAAGCCTTCTCTCTCTTTTGGGAATCTTGATTAAAAATACATTAGGTAAGATTAAGAATCTTGAACAGAATCTGAGGTCCACCTGAACCCACCTCTAAACTTGGCGTAGATGGTGAGCTGTGAATAGCTTTTTTTAATGCTGATAAGGAAACTAAAATTAAAGAGCTTTGATTAGCTGATTAGTCAAGCTGAAGCAATGTCTCAATAAAGCTAAATTTAACTATGCCCTGCCCTAGACTCCAAACTACAGAATCCTTTCTTACGGTTTCTTCCAACTCAGTATAATTGTTGAGTCTGGGTGGTGTATGCACATTGTTCATAATAAAAAATAATGCAGGCTTAGCGCCTGTGGCTCAACAGGCTAAGGCACCAGCCACGTACACCTGAGCTGGCGGGTTCGAATCCAGCCCGGGCCCGCCAAACGACGACGGCTGCAGCCAAAAAATGGCCGGGCGTTGTGGCGGGTGCCTCTAGTCCCAGCTACTTGGGAGGTGGAGGCAGGAGACTCACTTGAGCCCAGGAATTGGAGGTTGCTGTGAGCTGTGATGCCACAGCACTCTACGCAGGGTGACAGCTTGAGGCTCTGTCTCAAAAACAAACAAACAAAATTCTAGAAAAGAAACAATGTCTCTCTCTTTTTCTTTTCTCCCCCCAGGCCCCAAGTGTTAGCCTGTCTCGCTTAGCTTCTCTGCAACATGATTCGTAACATCCTGCCCTGAGAGAGCTGCCAGGACGTGACACACTTGTGCAGGAAGTCAGGAGATAGGAGACACATATCTGTGCCCTGAAGCAGCAAATGACATCAGCAATGAATTACTTTTCCCTTTTGCTCCTTTTCTTTGTGCTAGCCATATGTGTATGTAATTGTGTGTGTGTGTGTGTACTCTGAGAATTTCTGAGCAGGGAGGAAGTGGTTCAATCTGCTCATCTCTGAGCAGCCGTTGGCTTTGAGAATAAAAAAGTGAGTCTGCCTTGTCTCTGATTCAGAGGCAACATGAGGCTTGCTTTCATCCACCACATCTATATTTAAATGCCTGCTTTCTTCCCTGTAAAACTTAATCCTCTTTCCTCATAAGACTGTAGGAAAAAACTTGGCTTTACGTGGTGTTTTTGCTTAAATCTTCAAGAGGAGCCTTAAGTGCTAAGTATAAGAAACGTCAAGGGGAAAACGCAAGCTGCCTTGGAAACCTTACCCGCTCAGAAGGCTCCATATGACAAGACACCTGGGGCTATGCATCGTCCAGTTCAGAAAGGCAGTGTACTGGAGCCTTGTCAGTCAAGGAGCCCTCGTGGCACCTCTGAGGACTCAGTTCTCTCATGCCTTCAGCCGGAACTCTCCCTCCTTCCCACACTGCTATCTTCATTTGAGCAGAAAAAGATGATCTCGCTTGACCAAAATATGAGGGCTACAATAGTATCATCTTGCACATTTCACCCACCTTGCTTAAATTTTTGTTTTGGTGTATAGTTGTCTCTGGATATCCATAGTGGATTTCTTCCAGAACTTCCCTTGGATACCAAAATCCACAGATGCTCAAGTCCCTGATATAAAATAGAGCAGTGACTGCTTATAACCTCTGCATACCCTCCCATATACAGAACTGAAAATCATCTCTGGATTACTTACAGTATCTGGTGTAATGTAAATGCTGTTTAAATAGTCATTATACTTTGGGGACTAATGACAAGGAAAAGAAAGTCTGCAGTACACACAATTTTTTTCTTTTTTTTTGCAGTTTTTGGCCAGGGCTGGGTTTGGATTTGCCACCTCCAACATATGGGGCCAGCGCCCTACTTCTTTGAGCCACAGGTGCTACCCTACACACACAATTTTTCTTTTTATTTTCTTTCTTTCTTTCTTTCTTTTGGGAGACAGAGTCTCAAGCTGTTGTCCTGGGTAGAGTGCCATGGCGTCGTAGCTCACAGCAATCTCCAACTCTTGGGCTCAAGAGATCCTCTTGCCTTAGTTTTTCTATTTTTATTAGAGATGGGGGTCTCGCTTTTGCTCAGGCTGGTCTTGAACTTGTGAGCTCAAGCAATCCACCCTCCCCGGCCTCCCAGAGTGCTGGGATTATAGCCATGAGCCACCGTGACAGGCCCAGTACACATGCAATTTTTCTTTAATAGGTTTGATCTGAAGTTGATTGAATCCATGTTGTGGAGCCCATGGATACAGAGGGCTAACTTCAAATATACAGAAACCCTACCAGAACAGTTTAAGGAACCATAAGTTTGAGATTTTTCTCTCTTTATCATGAAGCCTACTTTGTTTGATACTAATGTAACCATATCAGCCTTCCTGTTCTTATTCTGGTTTGTATTTTTTCTTACTAGCTGTATTATATCTGCATATTGTATATTTCCCCATCCTTTTATGCTTTCATTTTCTTTGTCTCTATGTATTTAAAGTATGTCTTTTAAGGTAGCTTAGATAAGTCACTTTTATCCAGTTTGATAATGTCTACCTTTTAATTGAAACATAAGTCCGTTTACATTTAGTGATTGATATGATTAGGGTTAAATCTACCATCTTGCTATTTATTTTCTATTTGTTCTACCTATTTTTGTTCTGCTCAAGGGGAAGCCCTTGCCTACATTCAACTAATCAAATATTTTTAATAATCCATTTCATTTCTTCTGTTGGTGTTTCAGCTCTACCTCCTTATATAATATTATCATTTTAGCTCTAGGTGTTTATAATATGCATACTTAATTTAGCACACAGTGCTTAGAATTAATTTATACCAATTTCCATAAAACTTGTAACCTAAAAAGAGAATAATTCCATTTACTCTCCCTGTCTTTATCCTACTATTGTCGTATATTTTAGTTTTACATGTTTTAGACACTCCAATAAATGATCGTTGGTTTTTGCTTGAAATAGTTATCTTTTTAAAGAAACTATAAGAAAAAAACAAAAAAATATAGTCTTTTATATTAACCTACATATGATGCTTTTTACTCCTTCCTGTGGGTCAGTGGTCATCTGATACCCCTGCCCTTCAGCCTGTGAACATCCTTGCACACTGGCTGTAGAGTGGGCCTGGGGTGGAGGCCCTCTAGACTCTGCCTTTCTGACACTGTCTGTATTTCATATCATGGCTTCCAGTAACTGAGAGTCCCACGTGAGCACAGCCAATAGGAAAAGCACAAGTTCTTGACATGTTGTGTCAGAGAACAGCAGTGTTTTCTTTTACTGGTGAGGTGATGAGTGAGAAAGTGACAGCTGCAGCCATGTGAGTGCTGATACTTCAGGAGGCTGTGGGGTTTTCAAAGATCGGCAGAACATCTTTGGGGGTTGCCAACCCTCTTCAACTGAATAGGAAGTTAAAACAGAGACCTAGGACCACTGCACAGCAATTGGGAAGACCAGAGCCACAGATAGCTGCCCTGCGTCTGCTCCTCGGGAGGCACGGGTGGCTGGGGTGGTGTTTTCCTTGGCAGCCCCCAACTCTCTGGTCAAGGACAAAGCTATAAGATCACTCTGCCTGCGCACTCCCCACCTACTTTCCTCCCTGCCTACATTGTAGTGAAAGTCTTTTTGTAGTCATGGACTCAAGGCCAAAATCCCTTTCAGCAAAGTTTCAATGAAGACGGTTTCCTGGTGAAATTTTATATGTATCTCAATTTTATAATGTGCATGGCAGCAAGTTTTATTGAGGTGATTGGTTTCCTAGGGTGGGTTCCCAAAAGCAAGTATTGAGACAGGAGACATGTGTGAATGATTTATTAAGGTAGTGTTCTCAGGAGAAACAACTAAAGGGATTGGGGAGGAAAGTAATGGAAAAAAGCCACCAAGCAAGATGTGATCCCAGCCATGTCCTGGCCTCAGCCAGATTCAAGGGTGAGTTCTGAAGGGTAAACTGCCCTTCAGAATTTGTGCCTTTCCAGCAGGGGCGCTGGGGCTTCACAGTGGCCGGCAGTGGACAGCTGTGGATGCAGGGGAGGAGGACACACAGACTCTCAGGCAAGTCTATCTCCCTCAGAGTGCTGGTGTGCAGTAGAACAAGGGTGTCCCAACTAAGTCACAGGTACAAGCCACTAAAACAAAGAGCACAGAAGCTGGAGGGTAACAGAACAGAAATGGGAAAGAGAATCCACAGGGGTATTGGTGAAGCATCAATAGCATCTGCTATAGCAAGACTTGTAGAGGGAAGGCCTTGTCCTGCTTTTAAAAAAATACATTGTATTAACTTATCAGGATGTTATTTAATACACTATTTCTTTTAAGGGGTCTCCCCTGGGATTACAGTGGAAGTTTCATGGGCCAACCCATTAATACAGGTCCATAAAGTTTGCGTGCAACTTAAATAGACAACTCTTTTAAACTGCACACAAACTTTAAGGACACCCTGTTTTTCAAGATGAGAAAGTCTTATCTCTTTGATAGTTATCCATTTTACACTTGCAAGAACTCTGGGCAAGACCCCAGCCATTTGAATCAGGTTTTATAAATAGCAATAGAAATATTGCCTCGGCGCCTGTGGCTCAAGCGACTAAGGCACCAGCCACATACACCTGAGTCGACAGGTTCGAATCCAGCCGACAGGTTCGAATCCAGGTTTTGGGCCCGCAAAACAACAATGACGGCTGCAACCAAAAAAAAAAAAAATAATAGCCAGGCATTGTGGCGGGTGCCTGTAGTCCTAGCTACTTGGGAGGTAGAGGTAGGAGAATCACTTGAGCCCAGGAGTTGGAGGTTGTTGTGAGCTGTGATGCCACAGCACTCTACCCAGGGTGATAGCTTGAGGCTCTGTCTCAAAAAAAAAAAAAAATCATCATACACAAAATATATTATCACATCAAAGAGTTGTTAGTAGTTTGAACAATTTAGTTTTGAAAGTCCTATTTTGTTATTTTATGCCCCTTCCCTCCTGTTGATTCTATGGTAAAAGTCAATAATGAAAGCCTTAGTATATCTGAAAGTCTTCACAGACCTCCACTACTATTTGACCTGTAAAGTCTATGTCCCAATATAGTAAAGGACAAGGATATTTCAAAACTGAGTATGGAGACTTGAAACTATCCTTTGATGACAATGTTTCTATATACCTGTGAACATTCATTTCTATTTATGTGATCAAAATTTTTCAGATGGATGAAATTAACAAGAACAATACTGTTGTGAATTGTGCCCTTCCTGTTATATATTGTGTAAAAAATAGCAGACAGGACAGTACTGATATCCACAGTGGAACACATCAGTAGCATCTACGAACTTTGTCAAAAGTCCTTTACCATACCCTTTTATTCACGTGAGCCTTCCCAGCAATCATGTGAACAAGGCAAAGAAAAACCTGTTGGACACCATCGAGTGGCCATCTGAGTAATACCAAGGTAATCTCAACCTCTATGTTAGTCTTCTCCTGAATTTCAGGCCTGGTTTTGGAGCAAAGAAACATTAAGGAAAGTTGTCAGAGAAGCATAATTAGTGGTTAAGGATGAAACCCAAGCCATGGCCCTCCATGGGAGAAAATGGCTACAGTAGGCTTTTCTCTTTTTTTTTGAGACAGTCTCACTCTGTTGCCCTGGGTAAAGTGCTGTGGTGTCACAGCTCACAGCAACCTCAAACTTCTGTGCTCAAGCGATCCTCCTGCCTCAGCCTCTCAAGTAGCTGAGACTGCAGGAACCTGTCACAACGCCCAGCTAGTTTTTCTATTTATAGGCAAGATGGGGTCTCAATCTTGTTCAGGGTGGTCTGGAACTCCTGAGCAAGTGATCCTGCTTCCTCAGCAGGAGGGGTATCAGGTGCTGCCAACTGCAAGGAGACATGTAAGAGGTAACAGGGAGTTGTCACCATTAGTGTTTGTAAAACTAAGGTCAATTTTTTTTAACCATAGAAAAGAACAGAGTACTTACTATGATAAGAGATATCTAATGCTGCCTGGGATTGACAGGACTTGTTTAGGGGAAGAAAAAGCCTCTTAGATTTTAAGACAAAGGTAATCAGTTAACATTGTTAACTTGAGTTAAATGTGGTAGAGGTTTTGTAGCATCTGAAGCATATTTTAATATTTAGTCAGCAAAGGCCAGACACTCCCAAGAAGGTACACATTTGTGAAACTGTGCTGAGTCCCATGAGGATGAGTCTCTCTTTTACTGATTTATCGTGTCCAAGTAATGGCCTTGGGCAGGCATGATTATAAATTATTTTAGTAGTTTTGTGGCCCTTTAGGACATAAGAAGAAAGGGAGATTAAGAAATATCTTTTGAGTCCTTTTAATGAGGGGGAGGCCAACAGAAGGCTGCTAACATATTGGATAAGAACAGAGTTTCCCGAAAATGTTATGTGTTTAAATCCCTTATGAGATTTAGAGAGTAAATGTGCACATGTAGACGCATTCCCTCCAAACACCTACAAAACTAGAGACGTGAAAGACTACAGTAAATTCACAAATGAGGACAGAAGAGACAAGAGAAATAAATTTTTGGAAGCTAGAAAGCAGAAGATTGGTGACTGCCTTAACAGACCCAAGAAAGAAAAAAAAAGCAGATCCAAGAAGGGACAGTTGTCAGGGCAGTAGTGGGCAGGGTCCTCCAGAGAAAGAGGTGCAGGAGGGAGAAAGGGAGGGAGGGAGAGTGTGTGCATCTGTCCACGTGGACAGAGCAAGAGGGAGAAAGAGAGAAATTATAAGGAATTGGCTCCCACAGTCACTAGACTGGTAAGTCCAACATCTGTCGGGTGGCATGGGGGTACAGGAGACCCAGGGAGGGTCAATGTTCTATTTCCAAGGCCATCAAGCAGTAGGAGGTGTGGCTGCAGATATATTCCAGGACTGTTGCTTGCTTGGGGCAAAGGTCAGCCTTTTGTTCCATTCAGACCCCAACTGGTTGGATGAGGACCACTCACATAATGGAAGGTGCTAAGAAGAGAATGTTTTTGTCTCCCAGAAATCACACGTTGAAGCCCTAACCCCTGGTATGATGGAGCTAATTAAGTTATGAGGGGGCTGTCATGATGGGATGCCAGAGACCTCTCTGCTCAGCATGGAAGAACACATGGAGACCAGGGCCATTTGCACATCAAGAAGAGTGTCCTTGCCAGAACAAGATTATACAGCACCTTGATCATAGACACTCCAGCCTCCAAAACTATGAGAAGTAAATTTCTGTTGTTTAAGCCACCTACTCTGTAGTATTTTATTTTATTTTATTTTTTTAGAGACAAGGACTCACTCTGTCATCGAGGCTGGAATACAGGGACATAATCATAGTTCACTGCAGCCTTGAACTCCAGGGTTCAAGGGATGCTCCTGCCTCAGCTTCATGAGATGCTAGAACTACACGCTCAAGCCACTGCTATCGGCTGGTATTTTATAAGCTGAGCAGACCAAGACAGAGAGCAATTCTGCTTTACTCAAGTCTACTGGTTTAAACGCTAATTTCATCCAAGAAACACCCTCACAGAAACTTCCAGAGTAATGTTTGACCAAATATCTGAGCGTCTGGCCCAGTAAAGTTGACACAAAAAATTACCCACCTAAAAAGCACAGACACTGACAGAATGAGGTGGCTCTGGAATTAGGAGGGAAGGGGGATGCAAAATAATGAGAATTGGGTGAAAGCAGCTTGAGAAGCAGTTAGATCCCTAAATCCCCTCACCCAGTCCATACCTCTGAGCAACTGCTCCTCCCTCACCTTCAAGGTAAGGCTTTGGTGCCCAGTCTGTGAACGGAGGACAGCAGGCAGTCAGCGTGTGACAGAAGTCAGTGTGAGTGCTGTACCAAAAATAAGGAGTTAAGTGAAAGTTGGATGCTGAGACCACCCAGCCCTCTTCGCCCACTGGGATCCCTGAAGGCAGTAGCCAGCTTTACTGAGAGATTGCAATATTAAATGAGTCTTCTCTGGGTAATCTGAGCAGTCCAATGGGAAGAATCTGAATAAACTGGCCCTGGAGTTCTCCCAACACATGGGGCACACGATAGTGATGCTCAGAGTTCTTAAGTCCTACTCACCTTCCAACCTTCCAATCAATCTTCATCCCCCTGTTATGATGGTGAGAAGGCAAGCAAGCAGATCCAGATACCTTATATTCTATCACACAGCCCTGAGGCTTGGTTTATTTTTCCTCAGTTCTTTTTCTCTCTGCTTTTCAGATGGGATCATTTTTGTTTATCTGTATTTTATTTATTTATTTTGAGACATAGTTTTATTTTGTCACCATGGATAGAGTGCCGTGGTGTTACAGCTCACAGCAACTTCAAAATCTTGGGCTCAAGTGGTCCAAGTAGCTGGGATTACAGCGACCTGCCACAATGCCCAGTTATTTTTTTGGAGATGAGGTCTCACTCTTGCTCAGGCTGGTTTCGAACTCCTGAGCTCAAGCAATCCACCCTCCTTGGCCTCTCACAGTGCTAGGGTTTTTTTTTTTTTTTTTAATTTTTATTTTTGAGACAGAGCCTCAAGTTGTCACCCTGGGTAGAGTACCATGGAATCACAGCTCACAGCAATCTCCAACTCCTGGGCTTAAGCAATTCTCTTGCCTCTGCCTCCCAAGTATCTGGGACTACAGGGGCCCACCACAACGCCCAGCTATTTTTTGGTTGTAGTTGTCATTGTGGTTTGGAGGCCTGAGCTGGATTCAAACCTGCCAGCTCTGGTGTATGTGACTGGTGCCTTAGCCACTTGAGCCAAAGGCGCCGAGCCCCACAGTGCTAGGATTACAGGCTAGGCTTATGAGCCACCATGCTTGGCATGTTGATTTGTCTTTATATAGTGCCCAGGAGTTCCCTAAAGACTACACTGCCAAACAAGCCAAATTTATTTATTTATTTATTTTTTTGAGACAGAGCCTCAAGCTGTCACCCTGGATAGAGTACTATGGCATCACAGCTCACAGCAACCTCCAACTCCTGGGCTCAAGCGATTCTCCTGCCTCTGCCTCCCAAGTAGCTGGGACTACAGGAGCCCGCCACAACGCTCGGCTATGTTTTGGTTGCAGCCGTCATTGTTGTTTGGCGGGCCCAGGCTGGATTCGAACCTACCAGCTCAGGTGTACATGGCTGGCGCCTTAGCCCGTTGAGCCACAGGCGCCGAGCTGAACAAGCCAAAAGCAGAGTCCTTTTATTGAAGGGCCAGCTGGCGACTGCCTCAGTGTCCCAACATGGGGTTTCTGAGAGCAGCCCCGAGCGCTTAAGGAGTCAGGTTTTTAGGGTTTAGTCTGCATCCTGGCTGGCACACAGGCTGTCCAGGTGCACTCGGGAGGGGGAGGGGCAGGTGGGGCAGTGAGCAAGTATTGTACAGAAGCAAAATTTTCACAGTTAGCCATATATCATAAATCTCTCTTTTAATATTTTCTCATACACCTTAGTTTCAGTACTTTTTCTCCATACATCTTTTTCTCAGTATTCTCTCCACCTGGCATTGTTTCTTTTTTTTTCTTTTTTTTTTATAGAGACAAGAGTCTCACTTTATCACTCTCAGTAGAGTGCTGTGGTATCACACAGCTCACAGCAACCTCCAACTCCTGGGCTTAGGCGATTCTCTTGCCTCAGCCTCCTGAGTAGCTAGGACTACGGGTGCCCATCACAACGCCCGGCTATTTTTTTGCTGCAGTTTGGCCGGGGCTGGGTTCGAACCCACCACTCTTGGTACATGGGACTGGCGCCCTATCCACTGAGCCACAGGAGCCGCCCATCACCTGGCATTGTTTAAAGGTCAATCTGGGGATAGTCAGTTCGTTTCCCAGGCCCAGGAGTTAGTCAAGCAAGAAGTTAGTGAGTACTTTCCCATCTATCTTGGGAGTGAACCAGACTTACTCCAATTTGTTGAGGGCTTGCAGCCCAGGAGTTTGTCAGGAGTTAATTGGTATTTTTCTACTTTAGCCTAGACATTTAAACTGACTTTTTCTTTTTTTTTTGAGACAGAGCCTCAAGCTGTCACCCTGGACAGAGTGCTGTGGCATCACAGCTCACAGCAACCCCCAATTCCTGGGCTCAAGTGAGTCTTCTGCCTCCGCCTCCAAAGTAGCTGGGACTACAGGCGCCTGCCACAACGCCCGGCTATTTTTTGGTTGCAGCCGTCATTGTTGTTTGGCGGGCCTGGGCTGGATTCGAACCTGCCAGCTCAGGTGTATGTGGCTGGCGCCTTAGCCCGTTGAGCCACAGGCGCCTAGCCTAAACTGACTTTTTCTTTTATCTTCTTTGTAGGAAGTCAAGGCCATCTTAGATATTATTCATTACAGCTATTAAACTTCTCAGTTCTAGAATTTCTCTATGGTATTTTTTTTTTATTTCCTTGCTTATTTTTTGTTTTTTCTTTTTATTTCTTTGCTTTTTTTTTCTTTGGTGCCCAGTCTGTGAACAGAGGATAGCAGGAAGAGTCAGGGTGTGACAAAGTCAGTGTGAGTGCTGTACCAAAAATAAGGAGTTAAGTGAAAGTTGGATGAGACCTGCGCAGAGTACAATGGCGTCACAGCTCACTGCAACCTCAGACTCAGGCTGTGGGCATCTCGCTGCCTCAGCCTCTGGAAGCCGCTGGGATTACAGGTGCTCACTGTGATGCCCGGCTGGGTTTTTCATTTTTCTATGAGTCAGGGTCTCATTCTCATGGGAGGCAAGTCCTGAACTCCTGAACTCAAGCAATTCACCCTCCTCAGCCTCCCAGGGTGCTGGGGTTACAGGCATGAGCCACTGGACCCAGCTATGGTATTTTCTTTAAAGCCCCTAAACTATTTATTTACTTATTTATTTATTTTATTCAGACAGTCTCACTTTGTTACCCTCAGTAGAGTGCTGTGGCACTGTCACAGCACCCTCAAACTCTTGGGCTCAAGCGATTCTCTTGCCTCAGCCTCCCTAGTAGCTGGAACTACAGGCACCCAACCAACGCCTGGCTGTTTTTTTTTTTCTTGTTGTTGTTTATTTGTTTTTAGCAGGCCGAGGCCAGGTTTGAACCCATCAGTCCCGAAGCATGTGACTGGCACCCAGCCAGCTATGGTATTTTTTTATAATTGACACTTGTCTGCTTGGTTTTCTGTTCATTGGCTCATTAAGACCATGTTTTCCTTTAATTCTTTCAACCTATTTTCCTAAACATATTTATAGTAATTGCTGAACATATTTATAGTAGATTTCTGAACATTTTATAGTAATTTCTTTAAAGCCTTTGCTAAAGCCAATCTGGACCATCTTGGGGTCAGTTTCTATTTATTCTGTGTTATTTTGACTATGGGTCATATTTTCCAATTTCCTTGCATGTTTAGGAATTTTAGATTGTTTAATAGACACTGTATGATACATTGTAGCAGCTCTGGATTTTTTTTTTTTTGGACAGAATCTCAAGCTGTTGGGCTGGGTAGAGTACTGTGGTATCCAAGCTCACAGCAACCTCAAACTCTTGGGCTTCAGTGATTCTCTTGCCTCAGCCTCCCAAGTAGCTAGGACTACAGGCATCCACCACAATGCCTGGCTACTTTTTTGAGATGGGTTCTCGCTCTTGCTCAGGCTGGTCTCAAACTCCTGAGCTCAGGCAATCCACCCGCCTTGGACTCCCAAGCACTGGGATGACAGGCGTGAGCTACCGTGCTAGGCTGAGGCTCTGGATTTTGTTACCTGCTTGACCACTAGTGTCTGTTTTGCTCTCAACTCTGTAGCAGCCTCTCCTGTGAGCCTCAGGTAGCCTTGCCCTCCTCAGGTGTATCCCAACCCTCAGACAAGAACTTATGGGATGTCTCAAACATAGATTTCTGCCTCCCCCATTCACAGCTCTGTTCTCTCAGTGTGATACAAGGACATGGGAATTGCAGCTTATTCAGCAGTCCTGACCTCTAACCTTGGACTCCTGCACACAGTGGGGCATCTCTACCCTGCAGTATTTTAGCATGCTCTGCTGTAATTGGAAAACTGCCCCCAGCAGAGAGACAGAACATTTCATGAGTCCTCTCAGGGATTGCTGTCCTACACTGTCTGCCATCCACTGCCAGAAAACAGTGGCTCATATCTTTGTCCAGTTTTATGTTTGGTTGTCGTAAGAAGGCTAATCAGAGACCATAGATGCCAGCATAGCTGGAACCAGAACCATGACAGGTTTTTATTTTCTTCCATTCTCCTCCCTTCCCTTTCTCCCCATCCATTTAAGCAACTTCTGCATCTCACATCTACCAGCACATGTGAGAAATGAAGCAGTCACAGAAGTGGGAAGCAACAGTCTAAGACAAGTCTCCAAAAAGATAAATCTATTAAGAAGCTGGGCTTCCCTAAGGAAGCCCTGTAAGCAGGGAGAGAGACAAGTAAGGAACTGATGTGAGATGGCAGTGATGAGGTAGGGTCCAAGAAAGAATGGCTGGAGGCCCTGATTCCTGACAGCACCCCAGGGAGCCACATGACCCCAGAGACACTACTGTCCAGGGAATCTGGGTTGGTAGCACTATAGGCATCCTCTTCAGGGTGTCCATGTCTTTGTTTGGCACTGAAGCAACAGATTGCTATGGGCCCCTGACAGTGAGGAGAGGTAAGGGGAGATGCCCCAGACCTGGAGAAGGCCATGTGCACAGGAACATCACATCTCCTGTGACCCGGGAGGAAAGATGACAATGGACTCACTGCTCTCCCCTATCCCCACACACACCTTGGCACAACGGGAGCCCCTAGGACTTACACACCAGCTGGCAGAAAGGAAGGCAACAAACCTCCACATTTCCGGGATTCATTTGCTGTCTCCCTGGCACATTGAAGTTCAAAATTCATATAAAGTTGTTATATAAAAATAAGGAAAATAATGTTTACTGCACACCTCGGTAAACTGAGATTATGTCGTCACCCCAGTAAGGGTGGCCATTCGTGGGACTGTCACTGAGGGCGCTGCATCTGTTCTCTCACTGGCTCTGCCCACTTGGCGGGCTCCTCAGGCTCCCTTGGTGATTCCCATATCATGGCTGATACGCATGCTAGAGGAGAAATTAATAAAAAGAAGTGTATACTTACTCCGTACAGGGAATTATACTAAGAGCCTTATGTCACTTAATCTTCATATCAAACTATGAGACATGTACTAGTATCTCTATTTTACAAATGTGAAAACAAATTTAGAGTTGTAAAATAAGTGTGGTATTTATATTCAAATATGGTGTAAGCTTTACTGTGTGTTATGTGCAATCTGTGAGGAGAAAATCAGATCCAGGAGTCCAACATGAGTTTCTATGATATACAAAGTGAGTTTATTTACAATTTAAATAAACAAATTCCATTTATTTTCTACAATAAACATTCTAAGATTAAATGAACAACTTTCTTGGCTAATATTGTATGCTGGGGAGACATTAAATAAGAACATTGTAGGCTGGGCGCAGGGACTCATACCTGTGATCCCAGTGCTCTGGGAGGCCAAGGCAGGAGGATTCCCTGAGCTCAGGAGTTCAAGACCAGCCTGAGCAAGAGTGAGACCTTGTCTCTACTAAAAACAGAAAAACTAGCCAGGCGTGTTGGTAGGTGCCTGTGTTCCCAGGCTCTCAGGAGGCTGAGGCAGGAGGATCACTTGAGCCCAGGAGTTGAAGGTTGCTATGACCTAGCCTGAGGCCACAGTACTCTATCCCAAAAACAACCACAATAAAAACACACACACAAGAATTCTGTACATTGCTCCATCTTTCTGTACTTTCATTTGGACATTTTCTACTGGCCTGTCCTACTTTATTAGCCACGTGCCTCTGTTGTGTCCAGTCAGCTGCTCTGCCCATCTGAATTCTTTATTTCAGATATTATAACTGTCAATTCCAGAAGGTTCGTTAGGGTTTTATATATTCCAGTACTCTGTTGGAATGTCCCAGCGTCTCAGCACTTTTTCCATTGTCCCTGTCCTTTTCTATGACATATTGAAACAGTGAAGTCCTTGATGACAAAGCAGTCGTAGGTCTGCTTCTATTGTGCTTTTTCTTTACACATTGCCCTGCTGTATTAGTTTCCCGTTCTTGCCGTAACAGACTACCACGAATTCAGTGGCCTACAACACACACATTTATTATCTTATGGTTTTGGAGATCAGAAGTCCAAATTCAGTCTCACTGGGCTAAAGTCAAGACTGGCTCCTTCTGGAGGGTCTGGAGGAATCTGTTTCCTCATCTTTGTTGGGTTCTAGTTGCCACCTATATTCCCTGTCTATGACCTTTCTTCACTCTCTCTTCTGTCCTCTCAATCTGATGCTCTTTCTGATCTACATGCCTTCCTTTCATAAGGAACCCTACAATTATATCTGGCCTGCCCAAGTAAACAAGGGTAATCTCCCCATTTCAAGGTCTTTATCAGCACCATACTCTGATCAACTGAGCTAACCACCACCTGTGTTCAAGGCCCTTACTTTTTTTTTTTTTTTTTTTTTTTGCAGTTTTTGGCCGGGGCTGGGTTTGAACCCACCACATCTGGCATATGGGGCTGGTGCCCTACTCCTCTGAGCCACAGGCACTGCCCTCAAGGGGGGTACTTTAATCACATTTTCAAAGTCCATTTTGTAGCACATTCACAGTGTTCGGGGATCAGAAGGGAACATACTAGGGAGGTGGTGTTACTCAGTCTACCCTACCTGCCTGTTCCTGACTTGTAATTTTTTGATTATATGCCAAATACTGTGTTTAAGACCTCAGATGTTGAATTTAATCATATTTTTCCCCCACAAGGTTTACCCTATTTGCTGTTAGATGATGCTCGAAAGCACAATCCTGCGCATGTAGCTTCAGCGGCTAAGGCGCCAGCCACATACATCTGAGCTGGCAGGTTCGAATCCAGCCCAAGTCCTCCAAACAACAATGACGGCTGCAACAACAACAAAAATAGCCGGGTGTTGTGGCAGGCGCCTGTAGTCCTGAGGCTGAGGCAGGAGAATCGCTTGAGCCCAGGAGTTGTAGGTTGCTGTGAGCTGTGATGCCATTGCACTCTACCCAGGGCGACAGCTTAAGGCTCTGTCTCAAAAAAAAAAGAGAGAAAAAAAGCACAATCCCTCAATCGAAACAGGAAATGAGCTGAGTGGGGGTGAGCTGCAGCCTCAGTTATAGCTTGAGTGCCTGGTTCTAATTCTCAGGAGAGACCTGTCTTGTTTGTTGCAGGCTCTTTCCTCCACCAGGACTGGTGTTCCAAACAGCAGGAGATTGCAGATCTCATTCTGCCTTTCCCACCCCCAGCCAGGGCTCAGCCCTTGCCCGCTGTCTATCCTACAATCAGTCAAGATCTCATGTCTCTGCCAAGATCCTGTCTAGGGCTCTTTCAGAGCCTGTTATATAGTATTAGCCCAAGTAGCCATCAAAAGGCCAGTGCAGGCCAGGTGTGGCCATTCATGTTTGTAATCCTAGCACTTTGGGAGGCTGAGAAGGGAGAATAACTGAAGTCCAGGAGTTGGACACCAGCCTGGGCAACACAATGAGACCGCCCTCATCTCTACAAAAAAAATTACAAATTAGCTGGGTGTAGTGGCACACTTCTGTAGTCCTAGATACTTGGGAGGCTGAGGCAGGAAGACTGCTTGAGTCCAGGAATACAAGGTTACAGTGAGCTATGACTGTGCCATCACATTCCAGTTCCAGCAACACACTGAAACCCAGTGTCTAATAAAAAAATGTTCAGTAAAAGCCAAACCCAATCTTCAGCCTATGCCCAGACTTGACCAAAGTATCCAGGGAAAAAAGTGAGCAACAATTCAATGGGTCTTCCTTCTCTGCTTCCTTCACTGCTCTCTAGTCTTTAAAAATATGATTTGTAGGGCGATGCCTGTGGCTCAAAGGAGTAGGGTGCCTGCCCCATATGCTGGAAGTGGTGGGTTTAAACCCGGCCCCGACCAAAAAAAAAAAAAAAAAAAAAGATTTGTAGGCCAGGGGTGAGGGCTCACAATCTGTAATCCCAGCACTCTGGTAGGCTGAGGCAGGTAGATTGCCTGAGCCCAGGAGTTCAAGACAGCCTGAGCAATTGACTCCATCTCCAATTGACCCAATAGTTTGTCCCCCAAAATAGACAAACTAGCTGAGCACTGTGGTGGGTACCTATAGTCCAGCTACTCGGGAGGCTGAGGCAGGAGGATCACTTCAGCCCAAGAGCTTGATGTGGCTATGAGCTGTGACACCACAGCAGTGTACCCAGGGTACCAGAGTGAGACTCTACCTCAAAAAGAAAGATTTATATATGCACACACACACACACATATTTCTATTTATATATATTTTTTACATATATTCTCTTTTGGTGTTTGGTATTTTTTGTTTTTCTGCTTGTTCCAACAGGAATGATGAGCTACTGATAACCTACTACATCCTGCTTTGAACTATTAAGTTTCTTAAAAATAATATTGTATATTAAAGGAAGAACTATGCAGTTACCACTGAGTATCTCAGAAAGCTTCTTGCATCTTCTCAGCCAACAGACTACGCATAACTCAAAGATCTTTTTCCATCTACCCTGTCCCTTAACAGTGTTCTTCGTTCACTTTGTTCCTGAGTGGTTCACAGTGTAAATATGCTTATCACCAGCACACTTTGAAAATCCAATATAGATATGATAGATTTGTTCTTCCCAAGGCTTGTAAAATACAGATTGCTACCCCTAGTTTATTGTATTATTATTATTATTTTTTTTTTGTAGAGACAGAGTCTCACTTTATCATCCTCGATAGAGTGCAGTGGCATCACACAGCTCACAGCAACCTCCAACTCCTGGGCCTAAGCAATTCTCCTGTCTCAGCCTCCCAAGTAGCTGGGACTACAGGTGCCCACCACAAGGTCGGGCTATTTTTTGTTGCAGTTTGGCCGCGGCTGGGTTTGAACCCGCTACCCACGGTATATGGGGCCGGCGCCCTACTCACTGAGCCACAGGCGCCGCCCATAGTTTATTGTATTTTTAAAAGTCTGTATTTAATATTATGAATAGGCAACATTCTCAAATGTTCAGAAACCAAAAAACATAAAAGGGCGTAAAGTGAAGAAGTTTTCCAAAGATTCTTTTTCCATTGCCCAGCATACCCCTAAAATGCACCCATGATGAGTATTTTCTTTTTTTTTTTTTTTTTTTTGAGACAGAGCCTCAAGCTGTCATCCTGGATAGAGGGCTGTGGCATCACAGCTCACAGCAACCTCCAATTCCTGGGCTCAAGCGAGTCTCCTGCCTCCGCCTCCCAAGTAGCTGGGACTGCAGG
>CAUYRH010092353.1:0-14569 GCA_963574655.1 Perodicticus potto | reverse complement strand
CCTCCCTCTCCCTCCCCTTCCCTCCCTCTCCCCTTTCCCTATCTTCTTGTGCAATAAGTGGGCTGTAGCCTACACTTGAAAGATATAGATTTGCCTCATATTAGGGATGTATACATTGGATACTTTTTCTTCCATTCTAGAGACGCTTTGCTAAGAAGAACCTGATCCAGTTCCATCCATGTAAATATGAAAGAGGAAAAGTCACCATCTTTCTTTACGGCTGCGTAATATTCCATGGTATACAAATTGTGGTACATGTATACCAGTTTTTCTATTTTTAGTAGAGACAGGATCTTGCTCTTGCTCAGGCTGGTCTCAAACTCCTGAACTCAAGCGATTTACCCTCCTCAGCCTCCCAGAGTGCTAGATTACTGGTGCGAGCCACCACTCTTGGTCTTGTATCCATTTTAAAGATGAAGATTTAGAAGCTTAGGAAGGGGTTAAGCTAACGTACCTAAAATCACACTATCTGCTGAGATTTGAGTTCAGGCTGTCTGATTCTAGGGTCTGCTTTCTTAAGCATTGTATTCAGTAGCAGGGATCTCAAACCCCAGCATCCATAAGGACTATATGGGTAATAAGAGCGAGGGAATCGGATCACATGGATGGGTAAATTGCAGAGCATGTGCCTTGTTCAAAGTACGTAGTTGCCTTTTACTAGCAGTTTATGGTGGCCACGAAGGCCCAAGGTTATCTGATTTTTGGAGACAAGCCAGAATTACAGATTTGTGTATGAAATGTCCCTAAATTGGCTATTAATTTGCATATGTGAAAATCACAGAACCAAACTAGTCTGCAGACCTGAATTTAGTGGTGGGCTACCTACCAGTTTGCAAGTTCTACTCTACTGCCCAGAGTAAAGAGCCAGTTGTCCCATGTATGCCCTGTTTTGATGCCTGAGGCTGAACTGAGCAAGACAGGGCAGGGAGCTCTCCTGCTGCAAAGGGAGAAAGAGTGGAGACCCCTCTCCACGACCATGTCCAACCATCCATGTTGCGCCTCTGTCTGAACTGTTTTCCTCCCGGCAGGTAACTGTCTGCACAGGGCTGGCTGCAAGCTTTTGCAGGTGTAGAATTATATATGCGAGAGTGTTGCCAAGCCCAAAATTTAGCCCAGGGAGGCTTAGTTCCCAAACAACTGAGGTAGTGTGAAGCTAGTTTTTTAAATCGAGTTCATTTCTCTCCCAAATGCATGTATGTGTTTTTAAACTTGTGTGTGGTTATATAACTGATGAGAACGAAGTGCAAAAATCAGAGAATAATTAAGAAGACCTCCTGTTTTGTGAGTTTAGAGAAGTAAAGCATGATATGGAGGGTGACCCAAAGGGAAACACCACTGCTGGGGCTAATGGGAGGGTGTTTTGACAGTTCTTGAATATGTGCCTTTTTTTTCCCCTCTTCCATCAAAGTAACTGATGGATGGCATTAGGTCTTTTGGACTGGGAGAAGAAACAAGGAGACACCCTTTAGGGCTGGGCAATCTGAGCAGCTCCTGAGAAGTGCCCTAAGGCTCACCAAGGAGCATCTTCCTTTAGCTGGATGGCCAGATTTTCAGTCTCACATGGCTTTAATTCTGCCTGGTCTCTTTCGCTGTGGGGAGACTCTTAGGTCAACCGGACCACTTTTTGCAGTGTTTTTTGGGTGGGCAGAAGGTGCATGAGTAAAATATCTATTCCAGAAAGCATTGTTGATATTAGTAAACAAAATGCAAAATGTTAAGAAAAATCCACAAAACCCTTTTTGTTCCACCACCCTGAGAAAACGGTAATACATTTTTCCGAGTGTCTGAGGGTCTTTCTTCATCCGAGGTGTCTGGGATAAAGTGTGGGGAATGCCCTCTTCACAGTCACAGTCCTTAGAGCAGCAGTTCTACACCTGTGGGTCGCGACCCACAGGAACTATATTCAAGGGCCGCAGCATGAGGAAGGTTGAGAACCACTGCCTTAGAGAGAGAGGTAAACACAAGAAACAGGCAGCTGCCACAAGGTGGAAGGAACTGTGATTAAAGACCAAAGCGAGCTGTGCAGAGGCTAAGTAAGCCAGAAGTTCACAAGTTCAGGGAAAGGGAGAAGCCAGCATGTGATGGAGTGGGTGGGGGAGAGCACAGGCAACTGTAAGGGACATGCAGGGGCTTGACAAAACCTGAAAATTGGGCATTTCTGTTTATCGGGGCTGCCATAACAAAGCACCACAAACTGGGTGCCCTAAAACAACACATATATATTCTTTCACATTTCTGGAGTCTAGGAAGCTGGAATCAGGTGTCAGCAGGGCCACGGTCCTTTGGAAATCCTTAAGGGAGAATCCCTGCCAGGTCATTCCTAGCTTCTGGCAGTGCTGGCCCTCCTCGGCATTCCTTGGTGTGAGGGTGCATTACTCCCATCTCTGCCTCTTTTGTACTATCTTTGTGGATCTGTCTCTTCTTTTTAAAAGGACCCAACCATATCAGATTAAGGCCTACCCTAGGGATCCTGTTTTAACCTGATTACAATTGTAACAGGCTGTTTTCTAAATAAGGTCACATGCACAGGTAGTAGAGGTTGGGACTTCAGCCTTTCTTTGGGGGTACACGGTTCAGCCCATAACCTAGTAGCAGGATTTGGATGGAGATGGGATGTGGAGGGCTTTTAGGGCCAGCAGACAGCATGAGCATATGTGCTGATGGAGTGCCTAGCACAGCTCCTGGATCTTGGTAGGTGCTCGATGAATGTCTGAATCTAAAGAAGGAAGAATTAAATGAGGCAAGCTGAGGACAGTGATGAGACCCTCCCTGCTGAGCTGTGGAATGGAATGGGTGATGGGGGAAATGAATCTGGTTACAAGGTTGGACTGATGTGAGACGAAAGACCAAGTGGTGATAAAATCAGTTCTTGGCCCCTCTGTGGTTCTGGTTTCCAGGCAAATTGCCAGCCCTCTGGATGCCCCCAGGTTAGGTGCCACCTGCCTGTGTGATCCCATTTGATGCCGCTATGTGGTAGTCACTAGAATATCCCTTTTTTGTTGTTTGGACTGTTTGAATGCTTTCTCCTCTCACGGCCTCTTGGTTTCTCTTCCTCTCCCTGGAATTTCTCTCTTTAACTTCTCCCTTAACTGAATCCTTTTCCTTCTGGTGTCAGACCCACTGAGAGATGTGCTTCCTGACCACCACTCCCTCTCACCTCATCTTCATTCTCTTTGCATCATCCTGCTGCTATTTCCTGATTACTTCTGTGTTGCTGTGTTGTCATCATCATCTTGTTTGTTTGGGTTTGTCTGTCTCCACCATATTGCTTTTCTGTTGCCGCATAATAGTCTTGCCATAGTTTGCTACCTTAGAACAACACTCATTCATCCCCTCATCATTAGCTGCATCCTGTGCTTCAGAGTCTAACAAAACTGGGTTGAAGGTATTGGTTGAGGAAGTGGTATCTTCTCAAGACTCGACCGGAGAAGGATCTGTTTCCAAGCTCTGAGGTTGGCACCATTCAGTTCTTCAAAGCCGGTTAGAGAGCTTCAGGTTCCTCCTGGTCATTGTCCATTCCTTGTTGGTTGTCGGTGGAGGCTTCTCTCAGTCCCTGGCTAGGGGGATTTCCTATTATAGCCACTTATTTTATCCCAGCTGGCCAAGGAAAGAGTCCCCTAGCAAGATGAGCATTGCAATGATATGTCACAAAGGTTAACATCCCACTACCTTTGCTGTGTTTTATTGGTTAGAAACAAGCCACTAGAGCCTGCCCACACTCAAGGGGAGAAGTAAGTCCTGATCTTGGGGACCACCTCAGAATCAATCTGCTGCACTCACCAAGGAAATAAAAGTTCCTTAAAAGGAACTTCTTTGTGCTATTGTGGCTCTGCCCTTAGCCATAAGCACGATGCCAGGTCCAGAATAGGTGTTTAATAAAGGTTTATTGGAAGAAAAAAAGGATGAAGAGGAGGAGGGGTAAAGAAGAAAGAAAAGGAAGGAAGGAAGGAAAAAAGGAAGGCTGGACAGAGGCCAGCCAGATGGACAGATGAACAGACAGACCTGCTTTCCCTTGCAGGTTATGCTTCAACAGCTAAATAAATCTGCTTGTACTCATCCTAAAGCGATGCCTCTGGGATTTTATACATGCTAATTTTTTTTTTTTAACCTGGAATTCTTTTTCTCCCTTTCATATATTTCCATGCCAACCTGGATGTGGCCAACTCATTCTTGAGGTCTCAGTTAAAATGTCACCTTTTCCTGGACACCTCCCATGACCTTACAACCCAATTACACCAAATCCCTTTCCTTATATTCTCCTTTAAGCTTTTGTTTAGGCCCCTGGTATATTATTGAGCAGGAGTATATAAACTAAAACCCATGGGCCAAATCAACATTCTGCTTGTCTTTATAAATAAAGTTTTATTGGCACATAGTCATGTCCATGCATTTATATGTTGTTTGTGGCTACCCTCACACTACAAAGCTGAGTTGAATAGTTGCAGTGGGAAACATGCTTAGAAAATTTATTTACAATCTGGTCTTTAAAGAAAAAGGTTGCCAACCCATGGTGTAGAGTTGTGTATTACCATCTATGATATTTGCCCCTGTGTTTATTTCTGCCCCACTAAACTATAAGTTCCACGTGGTCAGGGAGTGTGCCAGGGTTGTTTAAAGCTGTATCTCAGCATTTAGTACAGCTCCTGAAACTTAAATGGTCAAGACATATTTGTTGAATGAATGAATGTATCTCAGTAAGTAACAGAAAGCAGGTAGAACAAAGGGACCATTTTAGAATTGTGGGTACGGTTCAGGGGAACCACAGGGATACTGTAGAACCCAGGGCTAGGAGCAGCTGAGCTATTGCCACCTCCTAAGCCAGAAGAGATGAGAGGAGGCAAAGTGTTTTGAAACCAGGGACATGGACAGAGTTGTGAAGAGGAGTGGTAGACTTTGGTGAAACTGAGTGAGCATGCAAGGAGGGAACCTGGAGGATGAACACCCTGACCTTGGGCTGATCCAGTCCTACCTCTCCTATAGGAAGGGCAGAAGGGTGGAGAGAGCTGAAACTGAAACCAGAGCCTTCTTGCCAGCTTGTTCTGGTCTGGTTGGAAGCTCTTCTTTGCTGGTGGTACATCGTTCAGGCAGGGCTTAATTCTGGCCCCTCTTAACCCCTTTCACGGGCAGGAATTCCTAGATCACACTACAGGAACTGGGATATGGAGGCATTACACATCTGAAAGGTTACTCAGGAACACCTGCCCTTCTCCTCAGCCCTTACATTTCTCTGTGATCCGCCCCCCATGCTCCCTGCTGTCACTGTGCCACCATGATGCACTTCCTTCCCATTTCCTCCAGAAGGCCTCCTGAGTTCCCGCCTCCCATCTCAGATAGCCAATTCCATTGCTCCTGTGAGATTTAGACCATGTCTCTTAATGTGGGATTTTGCAGATTCTTACATTGTTTACGAGGCAGCTTGTGAGTCTTGGCTCATCTCAGCTAGATTCCAAGCTCCCTGAGCCCAAGAAGTAAGTCCCTCTTTTAATTTTTTAAAAAAATCTATTTGGTAATGTGCTCCCAAAATATGAAATTACAGATCTCAAAATTGTTATAAATATCACAATTGACAGGACTTTTTATAGGTCATATAGCCTACCCTCCTACCCATCACAAGTAGACATCATGCCCAACCTGGGTTAGCTACTAATCTGTGCTTATAGATGCCTGTGATAGGGAGCTCCCATCATCTTTCCTGAGAACAGAGCATTCTATATACACTTGTTGTATGGGGGAAGTAGTCTTAAAAGTTTGATATGAACCAGTGGTGTGTTCTCTATACACATTTCATCATCACAGATAAACATCTTTTTTGAAGTCCATCATAATCTACATCATTGCATCTTCTCCCTAACTATTGACTGTAGCTGGAAAATGGACTCATGGACTCTTCTGAATGTGTGTAGAAAGCATTTCCTCACGGACTTTATCTATGGAACCTCCTGATACTCCTATAGGCGTAGTATTTTAGGTTCTATTTTTATAGAAGTCACAGAATAACAACTGGGGCTTGATAAAGTTAAGTGCCTTTTCTAAAACCACACAACAAAGAAGGGAACAAGCCAGGATTCAAATTCACATCTACTAGATTTACAGTCAAAACCCTTTTTTCCACACTGTGCTGTTTTTTACTCCTCCCTCTCCCAGATGTGCCACAGCAAGAAGAAAAAGTTTTCAGGAATGCCACAGAGTGAATCAAAAGAAGGATATGAATATACACATGCCAAGATAGGGATGGTGGCCTGCCCTACAAAATCTCATTTTTGTTTCATTCTTTTCCAAAGTTGTTCTGAATTATTCTTCCTTTCCACCCCACCCAAGGTGTCAAACAGATGTGAAAATACCACAAAGCTCCAAGTCTCAGTATGTGATTCACTGATTGGGAAAGGAAGAAATAATCCAGGATATTACCATGGTGATGCCTGTTTATGGAGGCAGCACAGCAGATGATGAGGAACACGATGGGGACTAGACATGGGCAAACAGCAAGATAGCTCTTCGTGCATGAGCTTGTAGCAGGGCCCAGCACTCCTCCTGGGCAGGTCTCACTGGGCACCGGGGGAGGAAGTGTGCCATCTTAGATGAATAGTGGGTAGCAAATCCATTAGGACATTGGTTCTCAACCTTTCTAATGCTGGAATGTATTTCCATTGTTAAAAAGGGGTCGTGACCCACAGGTTGAGAACCGCTGCACTAGAAGGATGCCTTTGATTTTTGTCAAGGTGTGGGGATGGGAAATTTGTTCTGTTCTACTTATTTAGTTATTAGGACATTTATGCATGCATTCTTTTTTTCCCATTCAGTTAATAACTTGATGTAACAGAAAATGCTCTAATTGTAGATGGGCAGAATGCTGTGATAGGTAAAACCAGAGGCCTCTGCATTCAGAGGGCCTAGTTTCAAATCTCAGCTTTGCAACTTACTAGGGTATTACCTTATAGCAAGTTTCTTGACTGGTTAAAAAAATTTTTTTAAACTGAAGGACGATTCAGCCTCTTCATGTGAAAAATGAGATAATAATACTTTCTACAACATACAATTGCTGTCTGGATTAGAGAAAATGAACACAACGTCCTTAACAGAGTGCCTGGCGCATAGTATGGGTCCAACAAGTATCAGCTCTTTTTAAGGCTGATCCACAGTATTTTATCTGTTGAAGTAAGATAATACCTACCTTTCAGAACTGTCACAAAGGAAAAAAAAGAATAGAAAGCTACTATCTTGAAGATATTCCATTTGTCAGTATAGATTGCTATAGCGTAGCTCTTGAATTTCAGTGGTTTAGGAGCTATTTCTTGTGGATGTGAGTCTCATGTGTGTAAACGGGGAGGCAAGGGAGGACAAGGTATCTGCTCCTGAGAGCTGTCATTCTTTCCATTTGCCATCCTTGGAATCCACTATAGCTACTGAACCCAGCCCTAGATGAGAGAAGAGAAAGAGCTGGAAGACTGGGCAGGACTTCTGCCCCTGAGATAGTGATGTGAACTCAGTCACATGGTTGCAACCTGTGTGCAGGGAGTGCTGGGAAATGTAGTTTATCTGTACACTCAAGACAGTGAAAATAGTTTGGTAGACAACTCAGCTATCTGCCACAACATTCAATGAATGGAAATCATTACTGTGATTCCTAATGTTAATAACATCATAGTGATTCCTATGGTATCCTTAGTACTGTTTGGAGGGATGGGCACCCCTAATTATGTAATCATTATTCCTTCAAGCCTGAGAGAAGGGCCAGTTCTCACTCTGCCTCCAGAATGCTATGGCTTCCTCTAGCCCCTGTGAGCCTTCCTTGAGCATAATGACAAAACTAAGGGCATCAATGGTGGCAGGCAAGTCTCAGAAAGGACTTGCCATAGGGAACCATGTAAATGGGTTTCCATTGTTACTGGCAAATTAAATACTCTGAAGGTAGCTTTCTCTTCATTTCTGGTCTGCCTCTCTATTGTAGCACACGAATCACCCCCAAACTTTACGGCTTAAGGTACAGCACTCGCTTTAGTACAGTCATGTGTTACTTGATGATGGAGATACTTTTTGAGAAATGCGTTGCTAGGCAATTTTCATCATTGTTCGAACATCACAGAGTGCACTTTCACAAACAGACGGCACAGCCTACTGTAGACCCAGGCTGCATGGTGCAGCCCATGGCTCCTAGACAGCAGGTTACTGTACTGAATGCTGTAGGCAATGGCAACATAAAGGTGAGTATTGGTGTAGCTAAACATTTCTAAATATGAAAAGATACAATAAAAATATAGTACAAATGAAAGATCAAAAAGGGCATACTTGTACAGGGCACTATGAATGGAGCCTCCAGGACTAGAAGTTGTTCTGGGTGAGTCAAAGATGAAGGGTGAATGTGAGGGCCTGGGGCTTCACCATATGGTAGACTTTATAAACACTGTCCACTTAGGCTACACTAAATTTATTTTTTAAAATGTTCTTTAATAACAAATTAACATTAGCTTATTGTAACTTTTTTACTTTTGTAAGCTTTAAATTTTTTAAAACTTTTTGACTCTTTTGTAATAACACTTAGCTTAAAACATACAGATTTACAAAACTATTTTCTTTATATCCATAAATAAGCTTTTTCCTATTTAATTTACATTTTACACTTTAAACATTTTTATTACAAATGAAGACATAAGCGCACACGCCTTGGCCTATGCAGGGTCAGGATCATCAATGTCACTGTCTCCTACCTTCACATCTTGTCCCACTGGAAGGTCTTCAGGGACAATGGCAGGCATGGAGCTGTCATCTCCTATAGTATCAGTGCCTTCTTCTGAATACTTCCTGAAACACCTGCCTCAGGGTGTTTTAGAGTTAGCTTTTCTAAAAATATAAGTAGAAGTAGTACACCATGAATTAAGGTAAAAAGAATAGTATAGTAAATATATAAACAAGTAGTGTAGTCATTATCAGATATTATCAAGCATACAGGTGATCCTGGAGTTATCTATGAGAAAGGGTCTATAGATTATTAAATTGAATTAGTGTGTAAGTTGGAACAGGAATGGGTATAGTACCTACCTGTAATAGCCCGTGTTCCTAAGTGCAAGTCAATTGGATGTTTGTAACTTGGGGGCTGCTTGTAAATTGTATGTGCTATACTTTATGTTACTGGCTGTGCGGTAGGTTTGTTTACAACAGCATCACCATGAACACGTGAGGAACACATACTAATGATGTCATGATGGCTGGGATATCACCAGGTGATAGGGATCTTTCAGTTCCATTATAATCTTATAGGACAACCATCATGTATGTGGTCCTCACTGACTAACGTGTTTTTATGTATTACCGCTCACAGTGTCTGTGGGTCAAGGAATGCCAGAGTGGTTCAGCAGGTGATTCTGGCTTAGGGTTTTTCATCAGTTACTTCATTTTCTCCCAGTCCTCTCACATGGTCTCACCAACATGGCAGCTCCAGGCTCCGGTGAAAGTGCTGAGAGAGAAAGGGAGTGCCTCTTTCCTTGCATCTTCTAACCCAGCCTCAGAAGTTCTGTGGCATTGCTTCTGCATTCATCCTGTTTGTCCAGGCAGTCTCAAAAACCTGCTCAGGTTCAAGGGAAATGGGTACGGACCCTACCTGTTAATGGCAAATATGTGCATCCAGACACCATTCCTGCTTTCTAGCCCAGATCTCACCTCCTGCTGGTAGTTTAGAACTCATCCTAACCTGTCATATGCTGATTCCCTCCAAGGCCAAAGCTGAAGGCTATAAAAGTCCAGAAGACCTGGGGCTGGCCTGAGGGGCCTGGTGGTCGGATGGGAAGCCTTTCCTCACTATCAATATAATTAATTCCCATTTTCAGCCAAGCAAGCCGAAGCCCATGCCTTGGGTTTCTCATCATTCTGTGGTCTGTGAGTAGGAGAGGATTACAAAGCATGGAGGCTCAGAGAGGTTAAGTAAGTTACGCAAACTCCCACAGCCCCAGTTGTGTGGGATTGGGAGATGAAAGGTCAGACAGAGATTTGAGACCAGATCTGTTGTACTTGGAAGCCCATGAGCTCCTTGCCCTTCTCTTGGGCAGTGTGTTTCAGAGGTGGGCAACAGAGCCCAGATGAGGAATAGGGGGCCCTTGTGTCACTTTACACGCAGATATCGTGGAAATGGTTTTCATAGAAATGCAAAGGAGAAGAAGCCCAGCATGAGGAGGCTGCTCTTAGTGCCAGCACTCTATTTTTACCTATAGAAAGATACCACACTAACAGGAGTGTCATGGGGATCCCAGGATTTGTCTGTAGGCACAAAGTTTGGGGCCAGGGCAGTCAGCTTCTGTTGGTGAGTTGAAATTTCAGAGCAGAGGTGGGGGAAGAATGCACTTTGACTGACTGTTGTAATAATAGCTGCCACAATTGAGCATTTAACAAGTGTCAAATAAGCTGTGTGTACATCCTCTCATTTAACCCTCCTAGAAACTCTTGAGGTCCAGGTTGTCAGCTTCATTTTGTAAATGGAAAAACCTGGCCCCAGAAATGAAGTGAATTGGCGTTAGGTCACCCAGTAAGCTGCGGGGCAAGGATTCAAACCCAGGGCCACCGGCCTCTGACACTTGGCCCCCAAACGCTGACTCCGTGCCCGGGACAACCTCACAACACACCCTGCCCCCGCCACATCCTCAGAATTTTAGTGGCACACTTTGTGCCTTTTTACATAATAAATATTAATTGAAAATATCAGTGCCACAGCCACTGGCACAGCTGCTGACTTACCATGCTCTGTCCTAGTAATTAAAGCCATAGTTGCATTGTCATATTCACAGTTGTCAAGGTCCCCAAATATCCTTCCCAATTCAGATGGGAGATGAGGATAATGCTTGAGATGACTGGGAGCCTGCAGATTTCTGTCTGCTGATTTCTCATCCTTGCATGGGCAACCCTTTATTTTCCTGTGTAATGCTTGCTCCTTTTTTTTTTTTTTTAAACCGGCACTCACATTAGTCTGAGAAGTCTAAATATTTCTTTTCTCTATCATGGTTATGAGACAACTCTGATGGCTGCTTTAGCTGTTAGAAAACTGGATGAGGAAGGGAGGGGTATGCAGGTGAGGTTATTCAAGGACTCGTTTGATTTTTATTTCTGTATTATTTCTGACATCAGGAGAGTAATCTTTCCTCAAAGCTGATTTTTTTTCTCATTAAAAGTGCTAGAATCTGAAAATTGCTCCCCTGTTCCTTTAGGCAACTGTATAACTCACTCGTTTTTCTGAGGCATAATAAATTCTAAAATAGAAACTTTAGGATTTGACTAGAAAAACCAAAGAACAGGTAAACATTTGTCTCATCCTTGGGACAATAGCCTCTTAGTACATAAATGTGGTCTGGAGGGAAGAAAAGCTAGTTTACAGATACCTTGTTGAATCTCCAAGGGCCAGAACCCAGAACAGTTTGTCATAAGGCAGAATATATAGGGATTGATTACTTGGCATCTTTTTTTTTTTTTTTTTTTTGCAGTTTTTGGCTGGGGCTGGGTTTGAACCCACCACCTCCAGCATACGGGGCCGGCGCCCTACTCCTTTGAGCCACAGGCGCTGCCCTCAGCATCTATTCTTGAGAGCTGTTACACATCCCATCTTAGATGATTTTAGTGAACACAGAAAACTCATACAGTTGTTCACAGGCTCATTGCTGACTGCAGTTTTGCCTCCCCCTGGTTTCTACCACCCATCCTGACCAAGTGCCACCACCTAAAGGCTTTCAGCACCTCTCTAGCCATGTCTCCTTTTTGGGGCCACTTTTTGGTGCGTCCATCTCCAAGCAAAGGCCAAGTAACTCTGTCTTTATTTAATGTGTGAGGTACGTCAGCTGTGTGCCAGGCACGCACTCTGCTATGTTGGGTTGTGGTGTCAATAGGATGTAGAGTTTGCACTCTGGGAGTTTGCAAACTAGCTGGAAAATGGACAAGTTACATCTTGTCAATCAGTATCTAGCTATGTACCAAAGTCAGTTAAGATACTTTTGGTTTCAAGTGATAAGAAATTCAACTCAAACTGCTTTAAACCAAAATATAAAAGAGATGGGATAGAATAGCTCGTGTAAGTTCAAAATACCCAGGCATCTGGCTTTAGGCATGAGTGGCTTCAGCCCTCACAGGAGAGCACCAGGTTTCAGGCTCTTCTCCTCTGCTGGTTCTTTTCCTGGTGACAAGATGGCTACTGGCAGCCCTGAACGGTTGAACAATCCCAGTGGATAGAGAGATATTGGGAATTTGAGTTACGTATGCATCTCTGAAACAATTGCTGCGGTCAGAAGGGTTGAAAATACTTACAAGCCTGGCCTGGATCAGATACCCATTCTGGGAGCTGGGAAGAGGCATTATATCCCACCTTGTATGACAAGAACTGAGAGTTGGAGGAGGGGAGACGTCCACAGAAACTTTGTTACCTGAGGAAGGGGCCACAGAAGCTGGTCAGTTAAGCATAACAGAGTTCTACTATATGCATAATGAATGGTTTATTCCATACAGTATCCTTAAGGTTAGTTGGGCATGCTCAAGGGATATCATTAATCACTGAAATTGCCTTCTCCTTGACAAGCAACATCCCTCCAGTCCAAGTTAGTCTGGCTAGAATAGACCATAAGTGTAACCTGCACAAACCTGACCTGAATTTGCTCTCCATTGCAGTGACCTGGATAGAAATAACATCACCAGGATCTCCAAGATGGATTTTGCTGGGCTCAAGAATCTCCGAGTCTTGTAAGTAGTAGATGGTTCTCCAGTGCATTTTCTTTTTCAGCTCTTCAGCTTTGCAAAAAAAAAAAAAAAAAAAAATTCTACTGCCTTAACATTGCAGTGCCAAGCGCCCTGGACAATAGGAATTCACCATTCTGCTGTAGAAACCCCATCATTAGTGTAGCCAAGTGCTCACAGGTATCACATTCTGTGTCTCGATGCTGCTGGCTGAGCTAGATCGATGGAAGAACTTAGTTCAAGTGACAGGGAAAACAGAAGGCTATAAATGAATAAATCAACCTGCCCAGCATCTAGGATGACAGCAATGTCAGGTTGACTAACCATGCTTCCTTTCCATAGAGATGATAATTTCTTCTCCAGCCTGTGCTTTAAAAGACCAATCAGAACAAAAGTTATTTATCTTGTTGCTTATTGGAGAGGAGGAGAGAAAGGAGGGGGAGAGAGAGTCAGAAAGGGTCAGAGCCCTTGTGAACACCCACGGCTATGTGGACAGGTAGCAAAATTTGAGATGGGCATTGATGGAATAGGAGCACAAGGAATATTGGGTTTCATTGCAGAATATTGAAGAGTTTCATCCATCCTTAAGTCTGTTGGTGATAAGAAGCTTCCCAAGTACCTGCTCATTGAAAACTCTGAGACATCCAGGGATATAAGAGAAGAGTAATTAGATCTTTGTTCCTTCTTTATTCACTGGTTGATTTTGACGTGTAAGTGTGGCTTGAGACCTGGAAGGAGTACAGCCTGGGAAAGTTGCCCACTGCCTTGGTGTTTTTTGTGTTGTGAAATCTTGGCTAGGAAGTCATTACTAGAAGTAACAGTATTGGTACCTGAAGCTACCTTTTCTGTTTTATGAATAGCCCCTTCTAACAGCATGAATTTGTACTTAGAGCAGAAAGTAGTAGATTCTCTTTCTGATTCAGAATTAACTGCCCGTGTAACCTTGGGCAAATCCATGTACCCTTTTGGGCCCCAGTTTTCTCATCCGTAGTGCAGAGAATGAGCTGTTTGAAGCCTTTTCAGCAATCATAGTTATGCATATATATACATACCCATGTACATTCACACTTAATATTTTCATGAATGGTCTGGTTATTCTCATTACCACTTGCGAAGTGTTATTTGTTACTTTCATAGCATTTTTTACTTTTCTGATTGAGAAGAATTAGTAGTAATGACAATGATGACAACCAGCTTGTTCATGCTACACCTTCCTTGGACCCAGCACAGTGTTACATAGAGGTAACATGTGGTAGGCATCACTGTCCACACTTACATGTGGCAAGGAACAGGCATGGATAGAGTAAGTGGTCCTGATGCCATCTAGCAGGTGATGGAAGGAGTCAGACTGTGTGCTTTCTAATGTCCAGGTTAGCATGTGTGTATGGTAGGGGGCTTAGGAAACCAAGGCAGGCATAGACCCCCTGTTCTGTACATGCAGCTCTGATGTGCAGGGGATTTCGTGAGCTTCTCCGAGCTCCAACATGTGGGAACTTGGGGATCTGAATGCTGGGCCTCCAGCTAGCAAATGCTCGCCCCACTGATGTGTTCTCCAGGTTCTCCTCTCCCTTCCTTTGGAGGGAGGACCTACTCTGTGCCAAAGCTTTCTTTTGCCATAAGCATCCATGTGTCTGTCAAGTGACTGGCAGCTCTGACAAGATTTGTGTGTATCCGAATTGAGATTGGAATATGGGGGGAGGGGTTCTGTCCTTCAGTTTTAGGGTGATTTTTATTGAAAAGATAAAGGTGGTAACTCAGTATTCCATGTCATTTGCAAGGTTAAAAGACAGACATTTAACTTCTCTATTGGCTCGGCGCCTGTGGCTCAACAGGCTAAGGCGCCAGCCACGTACACCTGAGCTGGCGGGTT
>CAUYRH010092349.1:0-12360 GCA_963574655.1 Perodicticus potto | reverse complement strand
CTTACCTCTTCCCCCTTCCCCCTAACTTGAATTGAGTTTTTCTCTTGTGTAGGGGTATACTAGTTTGTCCACAGGGCTTCATATTAATATTGAATACACTGTATATGTGCTTTTCCATTCTTGTGATACTTTACTAAAGTATCCAACTCCAACTCTATCCAGGTTAATACAAAAGATGTAAAGTCTCCATGTTTCTTATGGCTGAATAGTATTCCATGGTATACATATACTACAGTTTATTAATCCATTCATGGGTTGACGGACACTTGGGTTGATTCCACATCTTGGCAATTGTAAATGAGCTGCATGACCTTTATAAATGATGTTTTATACTCCTTCACATGGAATGTAATTATTAGGTGGGTCATCCATAAGCACAAAGCATGTAAATTTCAGCATGCTACTACCTTCCATCACATTTTCTGCCACAGTCTTTCTGCCACATCAACTTTGCTTATCATGGCCCATAGCTTTTTCATGTTTGGTGTTTTGAATATATATTTGCAAATTCTTTGATACTTTTCCCTTCAGAAAATGGAGACTAATTCATCTCCCTTTGAAGATGGGTCATTTAGTGACACCTTTCTAACAAAAAGTAGAAGTGATGGTGTGTAACTTCTGAGGCAAAAGGATACAGCTTTCCTTTGTCCTTTGTCTTTGGATTGGTCCTGGAATCCAGTCATTCTGTGAGGAATCCCAGGCCATAGGAGTAGCCATGTATGGGTATGCTGGCAGACACCCCCAATCTAGGCTCCAGCCAGCCTGCAGCATCAATTGTCAGATGTGGGAGTATATGAACCTTCACATCATTCTAATCCCCAGCCTTTATGCTTCTTCAGCTGAGGCCTCAGATACTGTGGAGCAGAAATAAGCTGTCCCCACTATGCACTGACGCATAGTAACCTAGAGAGGTAATAAATGATTTTTCTTGTTTTAAGTCAGTAAGTATGTAGTAATTTGTTATGTAATAATATATATGCCATCATGCTAGGAGGTATCCTTTCACCCAGTCTTTTGCCAGGGTGTTAAATCTAAAGCCTTAGAAGACTGCTCATGTCAATAAATTCATCTAACCAATTTTACCTTCCAGCTCCCTTCACCAATCATCCAATAATTCAGCACTACACACTTTGCCAGCTCCTCCTAGTACAAGTTGGCCAAATATTACAGCTTGTTATGGGTTGAATTGTGCTCCCCTTCTCCCCAAAGATGCTGAAATCCTAACCTCCAGTATCTATGAAGGAGACCTTATTTGGAAACGGTCTTTGCACATGAGCAAGTAGAGTTCATTGGGGCAGGCCCTAATGTAGCATGACTGGGGTCTTTATAAAAAGGAAACCAAATCTAATGACCTTTGTCAATGATGTGTTATTTATGCCGTCATTTGGACAGATACACACACAGGAAGAGCACACATAAAAGCTGAGATTGGGATGATGTACCTATAAGCCAAGGAACACAAAGACTGTCAGCAAACCATCAGAAGCTAGGGGAGAAACATGGAACAGATTCTCCCTCAAAAAGAACCAAGTCTGTAGACACCATTTCAGACTTGTAGCCTCTAGAACTCTTGAGGCAATGAATTTCTACCCAGTCTGTGGTAGTTTGTTAACTGCAGCCATATGAAATGAATGCATAGGTCTTTTGAGGGGAAAGGGGTTATTGTCCCTTTTCTATTGCACTACGTTTCCATCAAAATTATAAGTCTAGCATACGGTAGGTAGGGGAAAGGAAGAGGAGTGCAGTATTATAAGGGAGAGATGAGCCCCATGGGCAGCATTCAAAGGTTCAAGGCAATATGGGAGTCAAAACCTTTGAAGGCATCTACCCAGATATCTCCAAGCCACGTGTGATGGGCCCATCTTTTCCTAACTTAGTGTTAAGAGCAATGTCCTTTTTTTTTTTTTTTTTTGCAGTTTTTGGCCAGGGCTGGGTTTGAACCCGCCACCCCTCTGGCATATGGGACCAGCGCCCTACTCCTTTGAGCCATAGGCACTGCCCAAGAGCAATGTCTTGTTTGTTTTACTGATTTTGGAGTTCAGTCATTAAGGGTTATTAATTCTTGGGCCTGGCACTGGTGTTTTGTGCTGCTGTGGAAGATGACAGTTTCTCCATCTGTAACCAAAGAGATTCCCTGTCTTTCAACTGTTTGTTATTCACCATCAGCTGTTATTTTTCTTAAAAGCCTGAGGGGTGCTAAGTAATAGCTATCTAATATGCTCATCCTCCCATATGTGAAATGCTTGATACTTTGCCCCCAAATGTATTCCATTTCATTACTTCACCATTAGTGACTCAGCCTTGAACTACATCTATATCACCTGCTTTAACTGCTGCAATTTATTTGGTACTAACACCTGTGAAAGGAATGGGACGAAAGCAGGATTGGGCAGAGGAAGAAGTCAAGTGCATGGAGGCCTGTCAAAGCTTTGCTAGCCTCACGTAGACTTCTAGAACAAGTACTATTCATGAGAAGTTTTATGTTTGGCCAAATTCTTGCCTCAGTCAGTAAGCAGACACAGACTGTTCCAGGACATGACCGCAAACAAAGGTGACTGACTAGATGCCTGCACACCACATGCCACCCAGGCACCACCATATACATGTGGGGAACAGCTCTTTCAGACCCTTGGGTCTCTCTCATTTTAGCTCTATCAGGCCCCTAGGCTCCAAAATGTCTGTTCCTTTTGAAAAGAAAATGACTTACCTGAGGAATGCACATCCTCTTTAGGTCTAAAGAGACATTAAAATGGAATCAAAGCCCTACTCCCCCATGGAGTTGTGTGTTCACAACTTGTGAACCACAACAGCAACCAAATTGTGCTTGCTGCTGATTGCCACGGATAACTATAACCTTATTTGCACGTGGCGAATGCCTCACACGCTATAGCTTCACAAGGTATCACTAATCAATGTAATTCTGTAAAACGGTGAGCATTTTTGACGGACAACTTCGCGTCAGCCCACCTTTCCGCCTTTACAAACGCAGCTGTTAACTGCTGCTAATCAGACCATGTATCCAGGGCAGCCTGAGACGAGGCCTCGGCGGCAGTCCTCAACGTGGACCAGATAAACTCCGCTCATAGTAGCTCTTCCTCTATCTCTTGGCCTCTGTCCTCTCGCGGTCACCTCACGGTCCTAAAGACAGCTGGCGTTCCTGCCCGGCCCAGAGCAGCGACGAGCGAACACGACCAGGGCGACCTGAAGAAATCGCGCCCGGCGGGAACACGAAGGGTGAGGGTCCGCAGCAGGGAAAAGCACGCGCCGGGCGAGGCTGGAATAAGACCCCAGACCAAGGTCTCCACCTCAGGCCCCGGCCCGTATCCGCCCCGCCCAGAGCCTCTCAGGAGGACGTTCTCCTGCCTTATCCAATTGGATCTCCGAGCGGCCTGACATGTCCTCTGAGCCAATGGTCGTAAGCCTCGGTGTTGCTGGGCGGGGCCGGAGTCCAGGACCCCTCCCTGGTCCGGTCCCACCGCGCACGCGCGCTCTCCATCCGCCCTACCCGCGCGCACAGGCGCCCCGCGTAGGGCTGCCGGGCGTTCTTAGGCGCGTCGGGCGGCTGCTACCCTGAAGGGCCGTCTGCGCCCAAGCTCGTGCGTTCCCTCGGGCCGCGTCCCTGCCCCGCTGCCTGCTGTTCCCAGCCGGGCGGATGCGGGTCGTCGGAGTGAAGGGAACTACGTAGCTGCTGCCCGCGATACAGCCGCTCTGCCCTGACCCTGCCCGGGGCCATCCCGCCTGACCATGGCTGACCGCGGGTGCCCGCTGGAGGCGGTTCCGCTGCCCGCCGAGGTGCGGGAGAGCCTGGCGGAGCTGGAGCTGGAGCTGTCCGAAGGTGAGCGGCCCTTACCCCAGGAGCCCTCCCCAGACCCCGCTGCTCCCTCCCTTTCCCCCGATTTCTAGAGTCCTTATCCCAACCCTCAGCCCCCCCCTCGAGCTTAGGGTTTCCGCTCTGGAGGGTTCTGACTAGGTGGTTTGGCCTCAGGCGCAGGAAGAGAATCACCATTTTTTGCTTTGATCCTTGCTTGTCCCGAGGCTGCAAATGTCTGCAGGGGGCAGCGACCAGAGAGCCCTATCCGGATCCTGAATCTCGGGGTGAGGCGCCGCACCATGTGACAAGGTTTCTTCATAAAACGGGGTCATTAACTTTTCTCTGCAAGTTGTTATGAGGCCAACATACTTTAATATATTCAAAGCACTTAACACGTAGGAGGTTATTAGCCCACTTTGTGGAATTTTTAAAAGTTACAAGAATTTGCAGCAAATGGTTGTTTGATTGTTAAATATAGACTGGACTAATATGGATTCGGTGATGGTGAGTGTATTTCCCATTTTGATGTTATTCCTCCCCAAGGCCTATGTTCTGTTGTTACTTTCAACTGCCATTGGGAAAGAGTAAGTTCTCCCCTACTATCAGGAAAGCCTTGCAGCCCTTGAAGAAAAGTATCTAAATGTTTCTTAACTTTTTTTGAGATTTAAATGCATTTTCAGCTTTTAGAATCCTTTTTTAAAATAATGTTATTATTCTAACTTTAAGTTTCACATTGGTATGTTTTGCTGGGGCTGGGATACTGAACTTTTGAAACAACATATGATAAATATGCACTGGCATATAGTAACACAATAAATCCCCGTCAATGTTAGGTATTCAACATTTAAATTAAATTTCTGTGACATGTGGCACATTTTAAAAAATGGAACTGCGATAAGAAATGGTGAGTTTGAGAATTCTTAGTGATTAGATGCTCTTGGGAAGTATGAAAAACTCAATGGTTCTGACTGGACCTAACGTACTGCATTTGTTAAGGCTCTTGATCTAGGTAAAATAAGGCAGATGTCGTGTAGATATTTCAGATATGCTTTGCAAATTGCTCCTAACTTCTGCTCCAGTGTAGTCATTATTCCTTAAACTTATTGTTGTCTGGTGGTTGTATGTTTGATGTTTGGCAGAATTGATGGTTAAATCAGTTGGATCCATTCCTCAAAGAACGTCAAACTTTCCGGTGGCGCCTGTGGCTCAAAGGAGTAGGGAGCTGGCCGCATATGCAGAAGTGGCAGGTTCAAACCCATCCCTGGCCAAAAACCGCAAAAAAAAAAAGAACACCAAACTTTGTGTGACAGAACACAAGTATTTTAATGAAAGTACTTTTATATTAACTCCGTTTATAATACTTTATATTTTGTTTTATATTATTGTCATTTCTTTTTATTTTATGTTGTGCTAAAAATTTTTTTGACTGAGTCTCTCTTTGTTGCCCTCAGTAGAGTGCTGTGGTGTCAGTCATAGCTCATAGCAACCTCAAACTCTTGGGCTGAAGTGATTCTCTTGCCTCAGCCTTCCAAGTAGCTCAGACTTCAGGCACTAGCCACAACGCCCAGCTATTTTTAGAGGCGAGGTCTGGCTCTAGCTCAAGCTGGTCTTGAACCCATGAGCTCAGGCCATTTACCTGAATCAGTCTCCCAGAGTGCTGAGATTATAGGCATGAGCTACCACACCCAGCAGATTTTACAATTATTTTTTATTATTTTTTACTGGGTATCAGGCACTGTTAAAGGCAATGGGGGATATAATAGTAGACAAAACCATGAACAAAAGAGGCTTTTTTTTTTTTTGAGACAGTCTTGTTGTGGCATCATCCAAGCTCAAACTCCTGGGCTCAAGCAATTCTCCACTCTCAGCCTCTGAGTAGCTGGGACTACAGGTGTGCACCACCATGCCTGACTACTTTTTTTCTGGTTTTGGTAGAGATGGGGTCTCACTTTGCTGAGGCTAGTCTCAAATTCCTAAACTCAAGCCATCCTTTTCCACCTTGGCCTCCCAGAGTGTTAGGATTATAGGCATCAGCCACCATGCCTGACCTGTTATCATTTTACACATATGTAGGGGATGTATGGGTAAGAAAAGGTATAAGATTATGTAACATGGATATGAACCTGGAAAAGTAGCTTAAGCTGAGAAAGGGGGTGGACAAAAAAATTGTTTAAGAGAAGAGAGAATGGAGTACAGCAGCAGTCAAGGAGGCAGGATCCCTGGCATTTTTCCCTTCCTTGTAGACTAGCCTGACACCTTTGTTTTGGCCAAAATAGGTCAGCGATTACTTGGGCACAGTCACACTTGACCCTGCTCCCAGGTTACTTCTATACTTCTACACCTTTAATGCTGGCTTCTGTAGTTTTTTGGTTTTTGTTGGGTTTTTTGTTTGTTTGTTTTGTTTTTTCTGAGACAGAGTCTCATTCTGTAGTCCTGGGTAGAGTGCCGTGGCATTAGCTCACAGCAACCTCGAACTCTTGGGCTCTAGTGATCCTCTTGCCTTATCCTCCTGAGTAGCTGGGACTACAGGCACATGCCACCACACCTGGATAGTTTTTTCTCTTTTTAGTAGAGATGGGGCTTCACCCTTGCTCAGGCTGGTCTCAATCTCCTCAGCTTTGGCGATTCACCCACCTTGGCCTCCCAGAGTGCTGGGGCTCTAAGACATGAGCCACTATGCCTGGCCAGTGTTGTGATTATTGTTGACATGAGGCCTCCCTGTTGAACTTGGAGATGCTTGGTGATATGTGTTGGCAGGGTGGCTGGCATCTGATAAGCATCTGTGAATCTTTACTGAGTTACATCTCTAAATCTGCTTCTCCTGTAAAAGGAGATGGAATACTACCTTTGTTGGTGTTCCAGGTTTCTTGTAAAGATTCAGTTTGTGCAAAAGCTTTGATGAAGTATTTTATTTGTGTAATTAAAAGGAGATATTGCTAATGAATCATAGCCCTAAAACAAAGTTAGCGTTTTGTTGTCGTTATCATTTTAATAGTTTGATCAAGTAGAGTTTGTAGAAGGTGGGACTTAGTCTCTCTATTCTCTAACCTTCCCCATCCCCATTCAGTGGGGGAGATAAACTTCTAATTCAGAATTCAGTAATGTCAAAATAGGATCCCTTCTTCATAGCACTCATATTTGCCTGAGTGAAAAATTGCTTAAAATTTAGAGTTGTCATTGTACATAGGTAAAAGGAAAAAAGAAGCTTAACCAAGAAAAGATGTTGTCTTCATGGCAACTGATAGTAATACCTGGATAATCTAAAAAATCCTGCATACCTTCCGTTCAGTCTGTTTAAAGTGTGTCCTTACCTTTTTTCATAACTCACATATGATTTTCTTTTCTTTCTTTCTTTTTTTTTTTTTTTGAGATAGAGTTGCACTCTGTTGCTCTGGGTAGAGTGCAGTGGCATCATAGCTCACAGCAACCTCAAGCTCGTGGGCTTAAGAGATCCTCTTGCCTTAGCCTCCCAAGTAGCTGAGACCACAGGCACATGTCATTACATCCAGCTAGTTTTTTCTATTTTTAGTAGAGACAGGGTCTCACTCTTGCTCAGGCTGGTCTCGAATTACCAAGCCCAGGGGATCCACCTATCTTGGCCTCCCAGAGTGCTAGATTTTATTTATTTATTTATTTTTGAGACAGAGTCTCACTTTGTTACCCCCAGTAGAGTGCCTTGGTGTCACAGCTAACAGCAACCTCAAGCTCTTGGGCTTAAGTCAGTGGTTCTCAACCTGTGGGTCGCGACCCACAGAAACTGTATTAAGGGGTCGCGGCATTAGGAAGGTTGAGAACCTCTGGCTTAAGTGATTCTCTTGCCTCCACTTCTCAAGTTGCTGGGACTACAGGCACTAAAAAAATGCCTACCTATTTTTAGAGGGGAGGTATCGCTCTGGCTCAGGCTGGTCTCCAACCTGTGAGCTCAGGCAATCCACCTGCCTTGACCTCCCAGAGTGCTAGGGTTACAGGTGTGAGCTAATACTATGCCCACCTCACTTGTGATTTTATTCTCCAACTTCCTCACTGAATTCTCATCAGCAACAGTTGTGATTGGGGTTGGGCTTCAGGGAAGGTTTTGGTCAGAGTATGCAATTCTTTTTAGAGGACACATTTGCTGAATTTCTGTTAAGGATTTCTAAGAGGGAAATAAGACACAGCAGTGTTCTTGCTTCCTAACTTTTCTGGCTATTTCAACCTTCTGGACTTAGGGAGTTTTCTTCAGATTAAGATGAAGATGAAAGGTAGCAGTACATGGAACCCCGCTCTTAGACCCACCCCCTCAACTATGAGTTCATGCATGTGGCTTCTGAAAGCATATTAGAATGTTCTTGGATGGAAGTGAGATTACTGGGGTATATAACCTTGATTTTTAAAAAGGTATTAATTCCAAAATCTTTGTACTTCACCTATTATTGTAACAAATTACTGAGACACCCCTCACTGCTGATTTTGGCACACAATGTACAGATTCCTAGAGCTGTTGCCCCTAAACTGCTTTAAAAACAATGGACAATGGTATAAGGTTTGTTCTTTGTTTTAGTAGCCTGCAGTGAATCAGAGAGGAAATTCCAACACAAAAGGCCACATTTGTCCTACTTCTTCTACTTTATTCTGGTCAGTAGGTCTATTCTGTAGCTTTAACTTTAGTCTTTTTCTTGTTTTCTTGCATTCTGATAATGTAGTCCCTTGAGAAGGGGGAAAAGCTCAGGTTATGGGTATATAGGAAGGAAATCTGTCACAAAGCTTTTTTCCTCTTTAATTTTGGTTAGTTTCTAAAATCTGTGATATAATTTTTAGTTTTCAAAATGATACACAGGCAATTCCTTCATATTAACAAATATTTGTTGTTCTTCCCAAATATTCTGTGGCATATGAAAGTTGTCATGTCGAAGTTCAATGTTATCTGTCAAAGCTCAGCTCAGATGCCCTCTGTCTTAGTCCATTTTGTGTTGGTATGACAGAATTCCACAGATGGGGTAATATGTAAAGAAAAACTTATTTTGCTCACTTCTGAAGGCTACAAAGTCTGATGTTAATAAGGTGTTGGCATGTGGCAAGAGCCTTCTTCATCGTCCTGTGGCAGAAGGCAGGAAGGCACAAGAGGAGGAATATTTAAAGAAATAGTTTTTAGAGACCAGGTACAGTGGCTCATGCCTGTAGTCCTAGTACTCTGGCATGCTGAGGCAGGTGGATTACTTGAGTTCAGGAGTTCGAGACTAGCCTAAGCAAGAGTGAGATCCTGTGTCTACTAAAAATAGAAAAAAAAACTAGCTGGGCATTGTGACGGTGCCTGTAGTCCCAGCTACTTGGAAGGCTGAGACAAGAGGACTGCTCAAGCCCAAGAGTTTAAGGTTGCTGTGAGCTACGATGTCGCCATAGCACTCTACCCAGGGCAACAAAGTGAAACTCTATCTTAGCAACAACAAAAATATGTAAGTACTGAACAAGTACTACATGATTCCACTTATATCACGTAACTAAAATAGTCACACCCAAAGAAGCAGAGAGTAGAATGCTATTTACTGGGGTCTAGCGAGGAGGGAGAATCTAGGGGGGTGCTGATGAAAGGGTTTATAGTTTTAGTTATGTGAGTAACTTGTAGAGATCTGTTGTATAGCGTAGTGCATGTAGTTA
This sequence comes from Perodicticus potto, assembly GCA_963574655.1. NCBI lineage: Eukaryota > Metazoa > Chordata > Mammalia > Primates > Lorisidae > Perodicticus > Perodicticus potto. The sequence goes on along the minus strand of CAUYRH010092349.1, from coordinate 2,915 downwards.
ACAATTCTTTTTTATAATCTATTTAAAAATCTGTTAAGAGATTAGATCTTATATTAAATGTTCTTACCATACACATAAAAAGAGGGAGGAAGCTTTTGGCAGTGATGATCATGTTTTTGGTGACGGTGTTCCACAGGTGTATACTTATCTTCATATATATCAAGATGTCTATGTTAAATATGTACTTGTTCTTGTAGATCAGTCATACCTCATTTTTAAAAAAGTAGTATTAGGCTCAGCACCTGTAGCCTAGTGGTTAGGGCTCTGGCCACATATACCTGGGCTGGCAGGTTCGAATCCAGCCCAGGCCTGCTAAGCAACAATGACAACTACAACAAAAAAAAATAGCCGGGCATTGTGGCGGTAGTCCCAGCTACTTGGGAGGCTTGAGGCAAGAGAATCACTTAAGCTCAAGAGTTTGAGTTTCCTATGAATGAACTATGATGCCACAGCACTCTACCCACGGCAACATAGTGAGACTCTGTCTCAGAAAAAAAGAAAAAAACAGGAATATCAATACCATGATTTTAATTTTAGGATTCTAAAATTTTACACATGCTTCATCATCGGTGATTCCGTACCTGTTCATTATCTGTCTTTGTTTTACTAAAGTTTAAACATCACTTTATCTTTGAAGCTCTGCCTTCCATTGAAGACACCCCCCACCCCATCCCCTGTCACCCCAGCCCACTCCCCAGAGTTAGGATCTTACACTCCATGTTCTTTTAAAACTCATTGTGTTCCTCTTGTAGGATTTATCACAATATTGTAATACTTTGCTTGCTTGTCTTTTCTCTGCCACTTCACAGGGAATGCGTCAAGAGGAAGTTTTGATGTCGTCATTTTCCTGTCCCTAACACCTTGTAATTTTAGGCATTTTAATGATTTTTGAACTAATGAAAGAGTTAAAACTTCACACAATGTTTACTCTGTTTTAAATCAAGAGTCTTCAGTAATTGGTTGAATACTTAGGTTTTTTTTTTTTTTTGAGACAGAGCCTCAAGCTGTCGCCCTGGGTAGAGTGCCATGGTATCACAGCTCACATCAACCTCCAATTCCTGGGTTCAAGCGAGTCTCTTGCCTCTGCCTCCCAAGTAGCTGGGACTATAGGCGCCCACCACAACGCCCGGCCATTTTTTGGTTGCAGCCGTCATTGCTGTTTGGCAGGCCCGGGCTGGGTTCGAACCCGCCAGCTCAGGTGTACGTGGCTGGCGCCTTAGCCCGTTGAGCCACAGGCGCCAAGCCTGAATACTTAGGTTTTTAATGACTTTTTTTTTTTTTGCTAAGTAGGCCCAGGCTGGGTTGGAACCTGCCACCCCTGGTGCATGGGGCCACATTCTAATCAGTGAGCTACGGGCACCCAGCTGAATACTTAGCTTTTTAATAATAGTTTTTCAGAAATCAGTTAACCTTATCAGCAAGATAGACTTGTGCCTCAAGGAGCCATTGAACTGGGATGTGGTCTTTGTTGATCTAAGCCACCAGGAAGAAAAAACAGACACTGAGATAACCCTGCCGCCGCTCCGGCCTTCTTCCAGGAGCAAGGCTGGGTTGCTGAGGTCCTGCTGGTATGATCCACTGATGTGCTTTGGGTCCACTCCGCCTATAAGCTGAGCCTCCGCTTCTCAGAACTGTCCTCGGTCTTAAGACTTTTCCTGCCAGACCTGCCTGCCTTTCCTCTCCTCTTGACAAGGATCTACCGATACCTTCCCAGTGAAGGGGATGTTCTTTGCTACCCAGCATGGTAGCCACTAGCCACATATGACTATTGAACTTTAAGATGTATCCATTGGGACTGGGAAGTTGATTGTTCAATTTAATTTACTTCTAATTAATTAAAATTTAAATAACCACATATGGCCAGTGGCTGTTGCGTGGACAGCACAGCAGATGGTATACTTTCTTTGAAGGCATCCTGTTAAAGAGAAGTACTATCAATATGTATTTTTGTATTAGTTTTTTACCAGCACTCTTGACAAAAAGGAAGAAGTGGACAAGATAAAAATATGATTGGTGTGCACATTAAGGAATGCAGGAGCTCTTGAAACATAGGTGGCCAGTTTTTTTATTTTTTAAAATAGAGAGAGCTACAGGGTGTTTATTATTTTAAGCAGATCTTTCTTTTTCTTTTTTTGAAACAGAGCCTCAAGCTGTCACCCTGAGTAGAGTGCCATGGCATCACAGCTCACAGCAATATCCAATTCCTGGGCTCAAGCGATTCTCCTGCCTCTACCTCCCAAGTAGGTGGGAGTACAGGCGCCCACCACAACGCCCTGCTATTTATTGGTTGCATTCGTCATTGTTCTTTAGCAGGCCCAGGCTGAAATCAAACCTGTCAGCTCAGGTGTATGTGGCTGGCGCCTTTAGCCACTTTAGCCACAGGCACCAAGCCTTAAGCACATCTTTCTTAATAAATGATGGAGCCACCAGTTGCTTTTTTTTTAAGACAGTAAGTAAAAATTAAGATATTCCTCTCTGGGTGCAGTGGCTCAGGTATGTAATCCTAGCACTTTGAGAGGCTGAAGCAGGAAGATTGCTTGAGGCCATGAGTTCAAGACCAGCCTTGACAACACAGCAAGATCCCATTTCTACAAAAAACCAAAAAAAATTAGCTGATTGTAGTGAAAGGAGCCTGTAGTCCCAGCTACTTGGGAAGCTAAAGCAGGAGGATCACTTAAACCTCATGAGTTAAATGCTGCAGCAAGCTGTGATGAAGCCACTGTACTCTAACCTGGGTGATAGAGGGAGACCTATCTCTTTTTTTTTTTTTTTTTTTTTTTTTGAGACAGAGCCTCAAGCTGTCACCCTGGGTAGAGTACCGTGGCATCACAGCTCACAGTAACCTCCAACTCCTGGGCTCAAGCGAGTCTCCTGCCTCTGCCTCCCAACTAGCTGGGACTACAGGCGCCCGCCAC